>BMAO01018915.1:0-26768 GCA_019973975.1 Trichonephila clavata | reverse complement strand
AATTTTTAAACCGAAAATCGTTGCAAATTTATAAAGTACTTTTTAAAACTTAAAATCGTTCATGAAAAGTAAATTTAAAAACTAAATAAAAATTAATTTTAGTTACTTAATTAAATATAATTAATTTGTTAAACTGTAAAAACAAAAATAATAATAACTATTTAAAACTGTAAAAAAGTATACTTTTTTCAAAACCATCATTTACTGCCTTTTTACCCTTCCTTCTCTGAATTTCATACTTTTCCCACAGCTCAGACATGCATCACACAATCCAATTAAATCGTCTTGCACCATTCTAACACAGCTTTCTTTCCCAACGCACAGGAAACCTAGCAAAAAAAAAAAAAAAAACCTTTCAGAATACTTCATACTTCAATATACATTCATTCGCATTTGCAGCAAAATAAAAATCTCATTGATGACTATTGTATGTGTACAAATTTATGAGAAGAAAAAGCAATTTACCTTGAAAAAACGTATCCACACCCAAAGAACGAAGCCAAAATGGTTTGTCAAGTTTTCCACAAAATGTTCTACGAAAAAGTAGACGCAGAAATGCGACGAAACGACAACTCAAACTATAAAAGTGCTTAAGTTAGTGAAAAAATCGAATTAAAATCGTCTGAAATTAATTGGGATATCACCACAAATAAAAATAATTGTAATATTCTTTAATAATAATAACAAACTAATACACATGACAATAAAAAATAAATACAAATTGAAAAACAAAATTACAAAAAAGAATAAAATTACAAAAGAATAACAATAATAAAATAAGTAATGCGCTATGTGGCAACCGCTAACCAAATTCTACAGAACTATAATGTAAAAAACGTGCTGAGCATGCGCGCCAATACCCCGATTCCCTCTCCTTCACAGCTTCGAAATCGTCTCGGTTACCACAATTGGCGCACTTATCGGTCTCGGGAAAAGCGCAAAAAAAAAATAAATGTCACCAACCAGTGGTCGATTTTTTCACTTCAGTAAGGTTTCTTTAGACACGTAAAAAAATTTAGAGTATAAGCAACAAAGCTTAAATGATGAGGAAACAATCTCTGTATCTTTTCTTGGATGCTACGTGTTTGTGAATGGTTTAAGCGGGTCCGGCACATGAATTTCTGAAAAATGATCGATTGTGACTTTTTTTATATTTTTGAAATGTTCAAACATTTCTGCTTAAAATGAGATATGATACAAGAAAATACAATAATTAGAAGTATTTTTATTTATTTTTTAAAAGGAAACCACTTTCCTTGACGCGTGACAGGTGCTCCTCAGACCTGTCTTCATCATGTTAATTTTCGATGCACGCGATTTTTTGTCTACAATAAGTATAATTTTTTTACACATAAATAAAAGATTTCTTGAAGAAAAAAAACTCAACACAGTTATTTTTTTCGTTTGGTTTGTTAAATGGGATTATTCTTGCTTGAACTTGCTAATTGTGAATTCTAATTTATTTATCCAGATTTTTTTTCTGTTTAATCCACGTTTTACATTAAATTATTTATTAGTATTTTTTCACGACAAAAATTATGGGGAGATCTAAAAAATATTTAAAAAGCTCAAAAAATGTCGGTGTTTAAAAAATGAATGCCCAAAATGTTCCAGCTATCACATCAGACAGCACCGAATCTGTTATTCAAAGTGCATCAAAACGAAAACGTATTTCAAAAACAGTTTATATGAAGATATGGATACGGAAAAAAATGTTTCAAAAGAATTAATTTATTGAATAAAGCTTTATTGAACTTTGCTGTTTGCAAAAACTGTGGCCATTCCATCTCATTGGAGGCTTCTAAAAGAGTTAGTATTACGTATTACATGGAACTTTGTTGTAGTTTTTGCGCAAAAAACATGGTTTCCATACGTCAACTAGATTGAAGAATAAAAATAAACTTTTCCACTCAAATATCAGATTGGTATTTGCTTTCAGATTTATTGGAAGAGATCGTTCAGCTGCAGAAACATTCTGTGAACTTATGAATTTGCCATCTCCGCCTGAAAAATTCCGTACTTATACAGAATTGTTGTTCAACTTTTCTAAATTTACCTGTGAAAACTCAATGAGAAATTCTGTTGAGGAGGCAACACGAATAGAAGGCAGCCGTGACATTTCTGTTGCCTTAGATGAGAGAGAGATTCATGGCAGAAGAGAGGATACAGTCCCTCAATGGTATTGTTACAGCTACGAGTGTCGATACTGGAAATGTTATTGACTTTGAAGTGTTTTCGAAACATTGTCGGTGCAAAACTGCATTTAATTCTGTTCATGAACCATCATGTATTTCCAACTATAGTGGAGCAAGTGGAGACAGGGAAGTGAAAGGTGTAACGGTGATATTTGAAAGATTCGAAGCTCATTATGGCATGCGTTACACAAAATATTTGGGCGATGGAGATTCAAGAGGTTTTTCATCAATACTTGCTCTGAATCCTTATGACACTCAAGTGGAAAAATTGGGCATATCCAAAAACGTATGGGTACCCGTCTTTTGGATCTCAAAAGAGAAAAACAGAGGAAAAAAATTAAGTGATGGAAGAAGCGTTAGTGGACACAACCGATATTTTAATTTCAAAAGTTCAGAGGTATTATGGTATGGCCATTAGAAACAATATCAATGATTTACACAACATGAGAACTGCTGTTTGGGCTGTTTATTTTCCATCTTTTGTCCACAAATGAAAGCCCTCAACATGGACTGTGTCCCTCGGGTACAAATTCATGGTGCAAGTTTCAGAAAGAAAAATCTGAATTTAACGAAAACATTATGATCATAAAAAACATACCCATGTGCC
This sequence comes from Trichonephila clavata, assembly GCA_019973975.1. Lineage (NCBI taxonomy): Eukaryota > Metazoa > Arthropoda > Arachnida > Araneae > Nephilidae > Trichonephila > Trichonephila clavata. Next base: position 23,966 of record BMAO01018915.1, on the reverse strand, counting down.
ATCTTCCCCCATGAATGAAATTAAACCAATTTTTAGAGATTTAGCTGACCCTAGGTTATTAAAAAAATGTCTACATGGAAAGACTCAAAACCCCAATGAGTCAGTTAATAATACCATATGGTCAGTCATTCCAAAATCTACGTTTGTGGAGTTAAAAACTCTCAAATTAGGGGTAAATACGGCAATTGCATAATTCAATATGGGTCATGTAGCCAAATTAATCATTTTAAAACATTGTGGTATTGAACCAGGCTTTAATTGTGTGTCATGCTTTAAAAAATTAGATGCACGTAGAATTCGTGTAGCCCAACGAAAGCATCTTGAGATACAAAAAAAAAGGCTAGATTGCTAAAAATAATGAAAAAAAGAAAATTAGAAGAGTCTTTTGTAGAAGCAGAGGGCAAAGAAAATGTTTCATATGCTTCTGGAAAGTATTAAAAAAGTTAAATCGTCAATAATTACAATTTTTTACTTTAAAGCCTGTTTTCCCAAAATGCAATATTTTTCCCTTTATGTACCTTTTCCTCAGAAACTAATTAATGTAGGGTCCTCAAATTTTCAGTAAGTATATTTTCAACATGTTTACACATTTTAATGGAGGGATAATATATATCTAGCAAACCTTTTTAGATAACGTCTTTTTAAACTAAATTTTAGGGGGGGGGGATTGGACATTTTTTAAAAATTCATAATTATTTTAATTTTTAGTAAAAAAAACAAAACCCTCCATTAAAGTCTGTGACGGGGCTATCTGCGTGAATTTCCAAACTAATCCTCTTGGGTAACTTTGGGGCCAGCATTTATTCTATTTCACAGCCTCTTCGGGAAAAACACGAGATAGTTATATGCTAATTAATTCGACTATATAAAGTCTAGATTTCGTAAATGTTAGAGATAGAGAAGGAATTGCCAAACTACATGTAAGTATCGTCTACGGATCACTTCAACGAGCTTAGCGCGTATTTGATAGCATTTGATATATTTAAAGTAAAGTACTAGATTAATCATTAAAGGAATCAAAGGAATTAGATTTAGTACCGACCTGAAGTTAGCAAGAGTTCGTCTCCTTGTCAATTCTGATAGCTGAGATTACTTAGACGGGAATGTTAGATTTGAGTATTAGATTTGAGTATCAGGATTAATCTAGGTATTAGAGAATCACTCCGAGGTTTCCACTTATAAATTGAACTTGTGCTTGTTAATTGTGTTTGTCTGTCTTAAATAAATATTTGTTACTATGGCTTTTGTTGGTGATGATATGTTTCCTCCTACACTTAGAGGCGCGTCGGGCGATGTGAACTCAGTCCAAAATAGGACTGGGACACGACAAGTCTTATTGATAGTACATATAACCTACTGTAAAAATTTCATCTATGAGAAGCAAGTAGTTTCTGAGAAAAAGGTACATAAACTTACGTAATTTTACAAGGGCTCCTATGGAAGTGCCGGACCCCCTTAAACAACTGCTTTAATTACAAGTCTTAAAAAATGGATTTGCTTAGAGACTCTGAAGCAAAATTGGTAAAATGCTGTTTTAGCGCACCCTTCGGCAAAATAGAAAAATAAATTGTCCCAAATTGCGCCAACAACTCATATTTCTGCATTCTAATTTACAGATAATTCACTAAATTGGCTATAAATAAAGGTGTGGGCTAAAATATATAGGATCCCACATAGCTTGTTTGGAAAGAACTGGAAACAAAGCATTTCGAAAATGTGAGAAGTAGTATCAATCAGAGAAATATAAATTTACACTTATAAAATTAGAAAACATTCTGATATATATATATTCATTTTAAAGTTATCATATGCTGAATTCCTATTACAGGTAGCAAGAAATACATTAAATGAGATAACTTGCGTTGTTCTGCAGTATAAATTTCATTTTAGTTTGTTGTCTACATCAGTTTTCCAAAAACTTTTTATCTCCGCGGACTGGTCAACGTTTCATGATTTTACCGCTACCAGCTGAGGGTAGGACGTTGATTGTTTATATTTTAAATTGTTTTGATTTAATAATTTTGATATAATTGTATTTAAATATGCCTTCGGAATAAAATAGTTACACCAAAAAATGAATATAAAGTGAGTTAACAGGGAATATAAAGCGATTTATTTTTGGAAAGTCACACAAACACAAAAAAAGTACACCTCAGTAAGTAAAATACAAACTATTTAATGTTCCTTGGGCGGCCAGGTACCATTTGATCCACAGACCGGTGTCGGTCCACGGTCTGATTGTTCAAGACCATTGGTTTATATGACTCAAAAAATTGCACTTGTGACTAAAGATATCGAATAAAAATGCTTGGGTTAAGACGGTCCGTGGTAATGTTCTTGCTGTTCAAACTTTCTTCATTTCTATCATCATAATGCGGGATCCCATGTGAAGATAATGTTGCAAAACATGTTGGTATCACCGAAAAACGATATTTATTCACACAGTCGTCTTAAGGCATAGGCCAACTGGGCCAGGGCCCAGTGCCTCGGCCAAAATGGGGGTGTCGTATCGTTCTCCACTTCATAGATCCTAATTCAAATAACTTCAACGGTCAAATGTTATTTCCAGCTGTATTCTCCGAAAAACTGGACTATATGTCAACTGGCTACATGGGAAGACAGTTGTCCATGTATAGACCTAGGCCTACCACCATACACCATTAGGACTCATTAAGTCAAAAGGTGGCAGTCGGACGAGCTGGTTTGTGCGATTGTAAGTCATGCACATTTATTTTCTTCGGGTTATTGTTTGTATGAGTATTTGACATCGTATGCTATGTACTGTCTACTTTTAAGTGTCATAGGGGGGGGGCCTACATTTGTGTAGGACCCCAGAGCCTACTTTTGAATTGAGGCCCAGGGCCTCAAGAAGTCTTAAGACGTCCCTGTTTATTCACACCTTTGACACAATTAAAATAATAGGTACGCATTTTAAAATGTGGCAACGCACAACACCAACATGGTTTGGTTTTAATCTCCTACGAACAGAATTGCCATACATTGCAAAGCACGTGTATTTATTTATTTATTTATTTAAGTAACAGAATTTACCGTTTGAAATTATGTGTATAGTACACACACACACATACACCAGTTTCAATCAGAGGTTGGCGTTATTTCAAGTATTAGACTAAACAATAAGATTTCCTTTTAGGAATACAATCCATTAGTATAAGGTTAAGTCAGGAGTCGGCAAACTTTTAGAGAGAAGAGCCTAATTGTGAGTGAAACAAGATAACTTAGGTGTCAAAGAACTATTCACACAAAGAGCCATATACGCATGCGCAGGAAGGGAAGGGGAGATTGGTAGCAGTCGTGATCGAGACTGTCGAGTTCCAATTAATTATTTTTATAGCATTTGAATAAAGTTTTAATTTTTTCATTTCCTTCCAAAATTCTTCCTCCATTTCCTTCCAAGAACCATCTAAGATATTTTTAACACCCTTCTATAAGCTTCACTTGTATGTAACGGAATCTTTGAACTCAATTTTACCCACTTTAAAAGGTCAGATTAATTCGAAATTTTGCTCACTTGTCCAGGACCGATGACGATATAATAATTTAATAATTTTGTTCCATTGTCCTGATCAGGATCACCAGGATTAACGATTTCCCATTTTTAGATCTCATCCCTAATCTGGCGACTAATTTCAGATCCCATTTCCATATTTAGCGATTAAAATATTAAGTTAGAACGTAGTTCTATTAACTATAAAAGGGTGTTTTTTAGTGTTTTTTTAAACTATAAGTTATTATTTCTGTGACTCAGTGCAAATACAACCATTCTCAAAATATCCTAATATTGGGAATTAAATTTTCAAGCACCGTGAAAAAAAATTTTTATTATTTTTAAACATTTAAAATGTTTTATTTTTAAGATCTTCTTTTGAGGCTATTTCAATAAGTTCCTCTTGTAATATGATATATGTTGTTGTTCTTTCAATGTAACAATATGGACTAATTGTCTACTGTGGTATTTCCGTAGCATTCTCAAACTTAGTTTCAAGGTCTGTAAGAAGGGATTTAAATGTCAAATTTAGCTTGAAACCTCATTTCCCTGGCGGATTGTCTGTGAAACTGGGAAAATTCGCGACGTCTAATATTATACTTCTTCTTAATTCTGGCAAGCAACACTAAAATGATGGTGATTTTTTTTAACAAATTTATGCTTTCACATTTTAACTGCAATCTCATTAAATTTAGTAAATAAATCTGTTAAATAGGTAAAATCTGGTTCTGGTTTTGGATTCAATTTTCTTTTTAAAATTAAACTCAGGACCTGTGGTTTATATATAGTATACCAGTAGCCAATGGCTCATACAAAGGCGCACACAAGCGGGTGGGGCGGGGGGTCTCAATTTCGGACCCCACCCAAAGCACTTGATTTTTTCTTTTTGATAGATTATAATCCTATGTATATTATACGTAAAATTTAATGAAGTATTTATTATTCATAATTGATTTGATTAATTAATGCTAATTATTCATTCAATAATTAATTTTTTCTGTATTTTGTTTCGGAAAATGGGCAAAATCAAAAGAATATGTTGGGCGGCATATTGGAGCATGATACGAGAATAGTGGACTTTCGACCCTGCCCCCCCCCCTTGAAGAATTCCTGTGCGTGCTACTGGTAGCCCTAACTATGGACCATTTAACTTCATGGACCCCAAATTAATATTTCACTGACGTAGACCTCTTTCAGGTCGTCATAGACCCCTGGGGGTTGATATAGACCACTTTGGGAATCACTGGCCTATACAAAGAGCTGTGGTTTGCTAACCCCTGGCTTAAGCGGAAAACCCTATTACTTTTTGTCTCTTCTGTTAAAGACTAATATTCTTTTCACTGATAAAACGTACAATTTAAGTGAGCATCCTTTTTGTGATGTAAAATTTGGGCAACTTAATAGACTTCCCGTCATAATTACTGCTTCCGGTCACAATCGTCACTTCCCACTTCCGCCAATGCTTTTCAGCGCAGTTGACACACTTCCCTGACAGCCGAAACTATCACTGCATTTTGGAGTCCTAGCATAGAAGGGGGGGGGGCGACTTGTCCTATAAGGGGCTAAGAAGCTGGCCTCCCGGGAGCACCACATTTGATTTTGTTTGATTGATTGCATTTGATTTGAATCACACTCTGAAGCTACAATAGGGCTATTAGCGATGGACATCGTAATTTTGAACCACAGTCAAGTGACAAGGACAACACCTGAGTTACACCTCATCTGCAAACCTCCGCACCACGAACTCGAAAGATTTAAAGTGTATCAGCCTCTCTATACGGTGGGGCTTCACAGTAGCACTACGTTCGGAAAAACCCCAATCTAAGAACTTAGGAAGGTACCTCAGGCGCCAGCGTGTAAAGCAGCATTTTTTTTTTTTTAATATTTGAAATTATTTTTCAAGTGAAACAAATTTTTTGCATAAGAAGAATTTTATAAGGTATTCGAATTTAAAATGGACTCTTCAAATACATGTTTTGATATTTGACATAACACACACACATTTCAGTTTATAATAAATTACAATAAAAATTTGGACAAAAATAATGTTTTTAGATGTTGCACCAAAGAAAATGACACCTTGAAAATACTAATTAATCCCACGTTACATGCTAATACCGAAATGTAATATACAGCTAATCTACAACTAATTAAATTAATCTAAAACTAAGCTCACACACACAAATCGTAATCGCGTGGGAACTTATCTTTAAGAAAATAAACATTTATTTTAGACCAGTGGCCTTCAAATTATGTTCCATGGAACCCTAGAATCCACAAAGCATACCCAGGGGTTCCATGAGTCACAATAAAAAGTTATAATAATTATAAATCTGTATGCAAAATGGATTTTTATTCCCTATGAACAATCACAAATATCTGAAGCTCATTTCAGTCATTAAAGAACTAAAAATATTATGTACACATAGAAACTTTCCTTTTATATAATACTTTTTTTAACCTTTATTTAATATAATAAGAATATTATAATATATTCTTTTATTATAATATAGTAAAATAATATAATTTCTTTACATGTGCTATCTACGAGATTGTGAATATTGTATTGTTTACTATATCCAGGGTTATACTCAATAATTTTATACTCGTTAGTACGCTTTGTAAAACAAAATAGTTTGCTAGTGGAAAATGTAGCTTTTTTTTCATTTACAGAAAATGTATCTTTATCGAAGAAGAGGGAAGAAATTATCGATATATCAACAGACTCAACAAAAGATCTAAATGTAAGCAAGAACACAGATCCTAATTTTAAGGCTGCAAATTCATGTAAAATACACAGGATTCCTCACACAGCTATAAAAATTTTAATGTCATTTAGAAAAATGTATTTAAATGAAAAATATTCCTCTCAACGCGAGAGCGGCTACAAAAATAAAATATAAAAAACAATTAAAGGCAGAATATGAAATATGACTAAAAATAATTTCAATTAACCTAGACTTTGACAGATTGCGTAAAAAAAATACAAGACACATATCCCAGTAACAAAACATAATGCATCCGTAGGTGACACATGGATCATATACTCGAATCTAAGCCACGCTTTTTTTTCCAATATTAATGCTACTGAAAATCGGGTGTGGCTTAGAATTGAAGGGGGGGGGGATTCGTTGGATGGGGTAAATATAACAATTAGAGATTCATGTATATATTTAAAAAGAAAAAAAACTGGTAAAACAACTGTGACGTTTGAGATAAATAAGGGTTGCGTGATATTTATTAATTTAAATATTTAGTTTATTTGCGTCGCAGCTATTAATTACAGTATATAAACTCTGAAGTTATTAAACTACTGTTTAGAATTATTAGAGTCCAAGTTCTGTTGTTTGTGAGGGAGGAGGTACGAAAGTTTTCAACCATCTCACTCTGTGTCCTCTCCATGCTTTTTTGGATCATTGCGGTCGGCCTCCTGTAACCTCGAGTTGCATCCAGTTCTTGGGTGGAATAGGGGATTACTCGTGGTGTCAAAGGTTACCCGGACGACGTCCAAGACAAGACCACGCAATATTTTAAGGGTGCAGATGCTCATTGCACGTGTTGATCATATCCACAAAAGAAGCCGATTCACACCTGTGTGGCGGGAAACGTCACAATAACTAATTATTCACTTTTCATTATTTCTCATTTTAAATTTATTTTAACTTCGTAAAATTGGATAACGATAAATCCTTTTACACTATTTTTCATTTTTCAGAAGTTGTTTGAGGATTTGAGGTGCGGCTTAGAATCGATGGCGGCTTAGATTCGAATAAATACGGTATATTAAAAAATTTTAACAAAAAACGCAATATTTTTTTTTTAATTATCTTTACAGAGAGATTAAAATTATTTAAAATTATCTTTATATTGATCTTTTTCAAATATTATTTTTAAATATATTCCTGCCACTCATCCGGTTATAATGGTTAGTGACGCTGACTGCGGTGCCGTAGGGCCTGGGTTCGAATCCCGGAGAAGGCATGGATTTTTGTGTTGCAATCCTTCTTTCCTTTGTGATGTGTGCTTCACGCTTACTTCTATATAAACCCCCGTGTGATACTTTGTGGAGCACGGGGTTATAAATGTTCTCTTTTTTTAAAAAAATATTCTTCTAAGAGTGTGTGTCTGCGGGCGGAATGGCGCTCTATGAAAATATCTTATATTTCTAAGGGCTCCTTGAGTCGAAAAAGTTTGAAGAACTCTGTTTTACACGTTATTCATTTTCAATCTTCATTTTTTTTTCTCGTTATGCTTGTTCTTTTCAAATAAACACAAAAATTGTTATTTTCTCTTCAAAAAGTCTATGAAAATATAACACCAGATTAAAGAGGTGGAGCTTAATGCTCATTGGGAGATTGATTGAGATCTACTGATTTAATTTTAACTTTTTCAACCAAAAAACAAATGTTAATGCGTTTTTATTTACTTGTTAATAAATTTCCCAGCTGTGTTTATCATAAAAATTATTTGTTTTTAAGATACATGTACTTCCAATAGTATTCATTACTCTTTTGTGTTATCTATTTTAAAGAAGTTAAATGCTTCAACTTTTTAATGAATGCATGAACTTTAACATTTAATTGGGCAATCAGTAATTTTTCCAGTTGTGTTTATTTCTATAAATACTATAAGTTTTCTAAATAAATATAAGGTTCTTGATACGGCCTTTCAGCATTATAAAGCTACCAATATTTTTGTAACAGCCATGTTTTGTTTTCGAACGGGGGTTTAGTTTCAAAAAGAAAGAACGATAAATTTTATGCAAGAAGCAGTGACAAATCGAATGAACCATCCCTCAGTTTCGTACAATTCAATATTTTGAGAATACATTTTATAAAACAGCTTTCTTATAGATAAATATTGAGCTATATCATTATTAAAATTCAATAGAATCGATAGAAGACACGGCGTTTTATAAAATTATTTATCTTGATGAGAAAAAGAAGGATACAAAATTCGTTTTCTTGGAAAAATTTGTACAAAGATTTAATTTTAAAGTAGATTTTAAAAAACCAAGTTATTAGCAATTCTTTATAAGTTCCATGAAAGACATCTTATAAAAATATTTTTCTAGAAAAAAGAACTCTTCAATATTTTTCAATGATATATTTTCGTATTCTTCGATTCTCGACTCATTTCATGAACTAATTCCGTACTAGAGTTTTGCCTATCTATCATTTTAATTTTCGAATTTCGGTTAGGCTTAAGTTAACGATGACTTGAATTACATGAAAAATGGAATCTTTTAAATTTTCGAAGAGGAGTTAGATCTTTCATAAAGAATTTCATGACATCAGAAGAAAAAATTGAAGATTTTTGAAACAATGTGTTAAAACACTGCCAAAAATAAACAAGGTTGTACGCATTTTCATAACTAGATAAATATTTAAAAAATTAATTTCAAATGAAACTTTTTTAAAAAAAAAAATTCTACGATGCTCTTTGAAGGAAATTATTTTCGATAAATATTTTATTTTCAAGACGTGTCAACTAGTCAAAAATTTGAAAAAGATTCCGGAATTTATAACGCTCTACTTGAAAAAAATTTCAGTTTCCAATATGGCATTCAGAGAGAGAGAGAGAGAGTTGCTGATTCAGAGAACAAAATAAATAAAATCTTTCAGTTACAAAGATCAAATTATTATCATGACAGCCAGCCGCCACACAACATTTGTACGTCACAACGGCTGGCGATAGGGCTTTCGACTACGGCTGTATGAAAATAGCTGATTTACATTCAAATCTAAGAGAATATTAATTTCAAAATGTCATTGGCAGATGAAAAAGAAGGTAAGTTATGTTTAAACTACAATCAATGAAACTATACTTCTTAAATGAAATCATTTTTTCGATTTACGGTTTATCAAGGTCTTGGAAGAAATGGCGACTGAAACTTCCTTTGCGATATACAGCTGTTCCTTCAACACATTTATGTTGTTTCCCGATGTTATGGTTCTTCTTTCAGTAGTATTTTGATGGGTTTCGAATATTTAAAACACAGGGAAGTTGGTTTTAGAAAGGATGTTCATATTTTTTTTTATTGGTTTACGTTTGTCGTGAATTCTAGTTTTAAAATGTCATTAAATGCTGAAAAAATATGTAATATCTTAGATTTTATTTACAAATGTTTTATTTATATGGAAAAGCTATTATGTTCATTGTATAAACGAAATACATTTTTGCTAGTTTTATTTTAACTCCATGAAAAATTCATCAGAATTTATATGCGTAAAACATATAAACGATTGGATTCATTGTGGTTTTTACAAGGAAGGTTTGAAAATTTTAATTTGTGAATCAGAATCGATGATTATCTGCTTTTAAACATGAATGCGAAAGAACTTTTTGAAGATTTCATCATTGTAAATTAATGTATTGTAAAAGAATTTTCTTAAGTTTATTTTTTAAAGGAATTAACTTCATTTATTAGAGAATTACTTTAGGTTTGAAATTATTTAATATAAATGCAAATGGTACAGTTTTTGCAATGTTTCGAATTATACTGATGAATTCATCCAAATTTCCAATAATTTTTATTCAGTTAGTTTAGTGCAAAATGAAACATTTCGGATACAATAATCCTCTGTATAAGCTAAATTTTCTTAAATAAATGCATATTCCACACATACGTACAAAAAAATTGAATTACTGAAAAAATAACAAAAATACCCAAATTATAGATGCCAAAGTTCGATGCGTCTCTTCGTTAGATTATAAATTTTTAAACTTTACAGTTTTGCTCGCCACGCGCATTAAGATTTTATATTTTGATATTATAATCATTTTCTTATTTTTGTTTTTCTTAAGAATAAGTGTTGCATCTTTATGTATTTAAATACGTATATTTTTATTTTTTTAATTACCATTATCGTTCAAATGGGTTATAAAAATTTGAATATTTTAGATTAAAATCCAGTCAATGAACACATAATCATTTTTCATGAAGAATATTGAAGAAATAATTTGTTTTACGTACTGCATCAAATCCAGTTTTCTTTTTGACACTACCAATGCAGTGAACTTTATTATTATTTATATATATGTATTATTTTGTGATCGTAATGTATTATATATGAGTGAAAAGAGGTAATGTTAAAAAAGGCATGTTTATATTCATTAACTTTATAAGACTATTGACAGCCCATTAACACTACATTTGTATGTATTTTATTTTGAATATTGGCAACGGATTTATTTTTATATTATATTTAGTTTGTTGTCCCCATATATCGTTTAGTTTGTTTTTACTTGTATAAGGAAGCTTTGTGTGTGTCAATAAAATTTCCTACATTAAAATATTAAAAACCTTTTTTTTGTTTTAAAAGCACCGTCAATTTATTTAAATTAATTTTTGTAATTTTGTCTGTTTCAAAAATAAAGCACTTTCACTTCCGATTGGGTTTTCTTCACTCTTCTCATAATCGAAACACTAAAAAACTGAACTGCTTAGGTATAAAATTGCACTATCTGTTATCTTCCTAAACCTCAAGAAAACAATCTGCGGAGTAAGCAGAAATCCGGGGAATTCCCTTTTCGTATTTCGAATGATAACCTGGAACGATTTTCCCGGGTTATCATCGCTTTTCCTAGTACGTTTTAACATGTGTAGTGTTAAACGGACAACTAAGAGCTGGATCTCCGTTGCAGCTTGGATATAATTGAAACCCTATCTGAAATACTTCATTCTTATGGAACATGGTAAAAGAATTGTGTTTGATATTTTAATTGCTGCAAACAGCTTTTAGCTTTTTCTTTCAGGGTTTTGAAATACTATCATAGAAAAGGCTTTTCTTTACACGAGGGACTTATTATAATTCGACTTAGGCTCCTAAGACACCAACAGTATCCAAAGATTAATTCAGCTGGTTGTCCCCGTAAAAATAAAATAAAGAACTAACGAAATCAAATAAGCAAAAATAATTTTCAAAAAATAAAAGATTCATTAATATGAAAAAAAGTATAATTTCACAGAAAATTTTAAAAAAGCTTTTCGCCTACTTAGTATCATTACCGACGAAAATCTTTCAAGATTTTATTATTTTTTGGATAGTATGTACGCTTTTTTAGTTTCATTTAGATTGTTGATTGAAAAATGTGTGATTGAATTAATTTACATTTTTATGTTAAACATGTAAATGTTATAATGATAAATATATAAATGTAAATAAAAATATCTGAAGCATTTGAACAGTTGAGTTTTAATCATTTTTGGAAACGGTTTTTTGAATTAAATAAGGTTTGTCCTTATTTCTCATGTATCATGGCTGGACTGTGGCCTTACAATGGGTCCCAAGTCATGTTGGGATCCTCGGCAATGAGAGAGCCGACCAAAACGTTCAGCCGGAAGTCCCCTTAACTCTCAGAAGAGCAAAGAACATTATTTCCACATTCATTGATAAATATACTAACATGACCCAAAAGCTTTGGAAATCCATGGGAAACTGTGGGTTCAATCCCGAGGCACCTGGAGAGAGCCGAGGCTGTTGCCCGCTTTCGCCTGACCACCGGACATGACTTTTTGGGAGTATACTTCCACTGGCTTGGCCTGGCTGCTGGCGAGGCCTACCCACTCTGAGGCCATGCCAGAATGGATGGTGACCACCTGCTCCAATGCACTGGACTCGATGAATATCCGACTGACGACATCGTCAGTCGGTACTGGGAAGCTCGGCGTCAAATGGTCAAGAAGCTAAGCACGGGCATTTGGATGAATAAAAATAAATAATATTTCTTATGTAACTCTACTGCAGTGGTTCCCAAACTTCAGTACAGGTGTACCGATTGGGAGCTTGGGGAGGGCGCTCAAGGGCCCAGATAAGCTGGACTAAAACAGATTTTCCTTGGATCCGCCAGTGCCAAGGGGCCTTTAGATCTGCATTCATAGCCCGAAATTAGGTTAAACCGGCTCTGCCAAACTTCCTGTGTCCATGAACCCCATTTTATGCAAAAAAATTGGCAATGTCCCCCAAGTGAAATTACTCTATTTCACTGCTTAACTAATGTAAATTTAACTTTGACGTGTGTGTCCTGAAAAGTGTATTGATAACTATTATATAAGACTACTTAATGAGAGCATTAACTTTAACTAAAACGCATCTTTGATTAATCAGCATATATATGTACAAGAAGATACCAAATGTATTCAAAAATACTTACATAACATACTTTATCTTTCTAACAGTACAAAGGATAATATTGTTTTCGGTTCAAAATTTAGGAAAATTTTTTGCATTCACTTCAGATTTCGGGATCATACGCGAAACAAAACTAAACCGTTGACTAGATGCATGACTATTTTATACAGCCATATTTTAGACAAGTTATTACCAGGGGCGTCTTAAGGCATGGGTCAACTTGGCCAGGGTGCCTTAGTTGCAATGGGTGCCTCGTTGTGTCCTCGACTCAGCCTTAATAAGATCTTAACTTACCCTCAATTGGCGATGCCTATTAGCGAAGACTAAAACAAGTTCGACGAATTATTCAATAACTCTAGATATTTCCTTTTAAACCTCTACAAACAGGTATGAACGTATAATTGCATAGAAGGGTCTATGGTATTAAGCCGACTATACACAATAGGCCCAGCCTTCGACTGCCAACTCAGCGCCCTGAACAGTTGCTCTTTTCACACTTGCTTCTTTACGACTTTGAGTTTTAAAAAATCATTTTACCAACGTATTCTAGACATGTTAAGAAAGCAATTTATCGAAAAAAATGTTTTGATATTTTTGAACCCATCACATGGGTGAACCTCCTTAAGTTATTCACTCGGTAAAAGCCCATGAAACGCCGGGCTAAGCGGAGGGGAAAGAAACAAAGAAGTCAAAGGAATTTCGAAAGAGAATATTAGAAGTGTTGATTTTGTGTGGAGAAGGGAAAATATGTTAAACGAGAAAGCCGGTGCAACGCCGGACCATGCACTCACATCGTACGCGTACACACCCACACAGAAGTGCTGACTTCATGAATGAGTGAGTGAGTGAGGGAATATTAACGTCGCACTGTTCAGCTACACGAGGGCTTTTGGCGACGGACCTCGTAATTTTGAACCATGGTCAAGTGACGGGATGACACCTGAGATGGCACCCCCTCTCCTAACTACTACACCACACCAACGGGAGGACCTGGCGTCATGAAGGAAGGAGGAAATTAACATGGAGGTTAAGTTATACAGTAGGTGAAAACCCGTGCAACGCCAGGCCATTCAGCTAGTAAGATCATATAATTTGAATAATTCCTTAGATCAAATGATATTTCTGGTTGTATTCTCCAAAAAACTGAGAATTTTGGACGGCATGTCAACTGGCTACACGTGATGACCGTCGTCCACGTACAAGCCTAGGCCTACCGCCGTACACCATCATTAGTCATTCAGTCAACAAAATTACGAGGTCCATCGCTAAAACCTCGATCAAATAAAGGGGCCGACAAATGCAATTTTTCAAACTTTCACATCATGACAACGTGAGGATTTTGAGGTTAAATAGAGACATCATCCCTTCTGGACGACGAGTCTTGTGGCTTCAGGACTCAAACTCGCAATTCCACAACGCAGGCCACGAGTCATAATTAAGGCCAATCACACGTACACGTTTGGAGCAATTTTCCACCCAATTCCGAACAATTTTTACCTAGTTGCCATAGCAACGGCTCCAAACAACTTTTTTTTCACAGTGAGCTGAAAAAGTTGTTCCAAATAAAAGTTGCTTGAAATTCCAGTTGATGGGGTTCTTCGGCGCCCTACGTCGTAAACAAGATGGTGGTTATGATGGCAGCTTTGGGGGGGGGGGCAGTGGCGGACCGGGCCGCCGCCAGGGGGCCCCAAGCTTGATGAATGCAAAGGCCAGCGACAAACCAACCACGCCACCTTGGAACAAAAAATGAAAAGAAAACAAAGCTACAATGAAACCCCCGCTAGAAATTTATCGGTATGCAAGAAAAATCCTAATGTAGAAAAACTTTTGAAAATATTTTTAACAATACCGATATCGAATGCATCAGGTGAATGATCTTTTTTAGTTTTAAAACGTGTTAAAAATAGTTTAAGAAGTACTATGGGAGAAAAGATAAATTGAACAACATGGCCATATTATATACAGAATAAAATGTTTTGGATATAATAGATTTGGTAAAAATAATTGATGAATTTGCCAAAGAGAAATCAAACTGTATAGCAAAACTGTAAGCTCTTAAGTAAGGTTTTAATATTTTTTTTTATATATACAGTTAAGATTTTTCTTTAGCCGATGAGTTTTATTATATCACTACATTTTATTTTTAGAATTTAAAGTAAATGACTCTTTTCACTCTTAAGCCCATGGGCCCCAAACCTTTTATCGCCAGGGGCCTCCAACTACCTTAATCCGCCTCTGGGGGAGGGGGGGGGGCTTTTTTTTATCTATAACACCTCCACCACATTTTTGAGAGTCGAGTTCCACAAAACCCGTTCTTAGCGGAACAAAAGTAACATGCCTGCCAAATTGTAAATCTGTCGATGTAATAGTTCCGGAGATTTTGTGATGAGTGAGTCAGTGAATCGCTTTTCTCCTATCTATGTGAATTGAGCTATCAAAATGAAAAGGTTTTGTGAATGTACTTGGATATTTATGAGTTCTGTAATGTAAAATGAAGTATTTCTCTAATTTTTTACAAGACCATTCCGTCATTTGAAAAATATTTAATGCCATGTGTTGAAAGAAGCCGCTTTATAATGATGAAGGTGGGTGAGAAACATTATACGGGCTTTAACTACCATCATCTTGTACTAATTAATCCTTTTATTTATAACGAATTTCGTTTAAAATTTAAAAGTCGTCTCTAAAATAGCATCAATTTTATTGATTCATATTAACATTAGAAAGACTGAAATTTAGTATATACCTATATTGCCCTAAAGCAGTCCAAATGACTTCATTGTGAAAGAATAACTAATGTGTAAAGAAATTTGTTTAAAATTAATTTTTTGTATTATCTCTACATCATATAACATAAAAAAATTATTTCTCTTGGGAAAAAAATATATTCTAAAAAAATCTAACAAATGGTGTCATTATATATGTAATTGTTTTTCTAATTGAAATTAAAAAGCAGTCAAAAATGACTTCATTGCGCAATCTAGTGTTAATGTATGTATATTTTTGCACTTTTTTTCTTATTTTTCAGAAAGCGCCACAGGTGAACGATGGCAGAAAGGAATAAAATCCTTAAAAGAAGGCCTAGCTCACATTTATAAAACTAAAGAATTTGCTGACGTTCATTTCGTTGTGGGAGTGAGAACATTTAAAGCACACCGATTGATTTTGGCTGCGAGGAGTCCTGTCTTCAATAAAATTCTGCTCAGAAAACAAACAGATACTTCAACAATAATGAAAGAGATCATCGATGACGTAACAGAAGATGGATTTGAAATTCTTCTCAAGTATATACATTCATTTCTTTTTCCTTTAAAAAGTTATGAATTTTTCTTTAAAAATAAAGGCGGTACTTTTCTGCTTTTATTATACCACTCGATAGGTTTTTTTTGTGTGCGATTTTTTTGGAGTGATACACTTAGCCGCTTAACACACACACTCGGTGTTTGGTTATACGAAAACCTAGTATTGTGGAGAGAAGCCAAAGTACGCCGATTGGTTAAATCCACGTTACGTCATAACTGCAACCACATGTTTTTAGCCAATCAGTTTATTTTTTTGCAGAATATTTTTAAAAGAGAGAATATTTGTCAATAATAATAATGATTATAGTAAAGTAAAATGCACTTGATTTAAAAAGTACACGTATAATATAAGATTTTTTTTTAATTTTTAAAAACTTTTTAAACAATTTTACTATTTAGACACCTTTACCCAATTATCAAATTAAAAATTTTATCTAACTTTTACAAGTGGAACTGCAACTACAAGTTTAATATCAGTTTTGGATTCAGTGGAGGACCCGTGATTGCATTTATCATGTGACCGTCATGTTGTTGTCTTGTACATGCAGTGCTGAGAAATTAAATGGCGCCGAAGACGTTCAAATGGCCCTTGATATGTCAAAGACCTTTGGCGAATAAAGCAGTCGATGGTCCGCAGGGTTTAGATCTAGGTTGTAGAGTTTAGCCAATATAGAAGGACAGTTAAAAATATTAGAAGAAGGAAGTTGAATATCAAGGCATTGGGAACAAGTGCTGTAACTGTTTTGACCATCAGGAGATATTTTCATCCCTTTAAAGTATCTTGTACGTAGTCTGGCTATGGCGGTTGAAATTACGCTGTTACAATTAAGATCTGGAAGGAGATGCTTCTTAACTGGATAGGAGGTGAGTTTGTAATACCGGTTGGTTCCTGCTTACATCTGAAACCCCTTGTCTACCCATAGACCCAGCTAGGTGTGTGGGAGAAACTGAATAATCAACAGACATGATTTCAATCTAATTAATTTATTGTTACCAAAATATCAATCAGACACAATAACAATCTAATTAAGATAGGTGATCAAATAGTAGAACGCGGAAGTGAGATTCAATAACACTACTACGGATACTACTACGGACCCTCAACTGAATCTATGATAGCTTAAATACGCTCAATATAAACTACGTCATACACTAATAAGCTAACTTCTAATTAAACAAGCTCACGATACCTGTACTTTTTATGAAGCGGATCCTACACTTGAATCTTGCAGATCTTCATCGGGATTTGATCAAAGTCGTCGGATCCACTCTCCATAATCTTTTTTTCCTGGACAACTCCAAGACCTCTTAATAATTCCACGATCCTTCAATCTTCAACTAACAAACTAACTCGCAAACCCTTTGCTAACTCCAACTTGCCAACTCCTCAAACTCGCGAAAACAGAACTTATATACTTCATTTACATAATCACGTTTTCTTACTCGGCGAAGTTGGTTGAGATAAAATATTTGTCCCTAGAAGAATCCCCAAGGTATTAGTATAGTCGCGGATAGATCCGTCACAAGTTTACGTCTGGCTATTGCATCAGCATCGATAAGGGTAAGGCTATTGGAAAGTTGAGGGGAATTACAGGCCTCCTTGGAAAGGTTATCAGCCTACTCATTGCGGAAGATGTCTACGTGGGCCGGTATATAAATTGTAAAGTGCAAGTTCTTTGGGTAAAAATTACTCTGCTAATAAGGGCAACTATATCCTGGGTCAGTTGAGAATTGCCCCTCTGGATCGCCTGGAGCACAGATCTAGAGTCTGAGAACAGTAGAATGCCGCTGGAACTTTCGCGATTGCCCTGTTATAGCCAAAGTTCCTTTAATTGCCATAAGCTCACACGTAAACTTTGAGGAAATTTTATCCTTGGGAATTCTATAGGATCCAAGTTCGCCATTTGGGTGAATAAAACAAATTCCAACACTACCTTTATCAAGGTCGGAAGATCCATCCGTTTAGGCAGTTACTTGGTTTTCGGCCGAATTCGAAAGCTCCTCGATGGTGTAAATGTCTTTCTGCTCGAAAAGTTCAGCTGACTCCTTTTTTACAAGGTTGTAAAAGATCTACATTGATTTTTGCTTGTGAAGAGGGACTGATGGACTATAGAAATTAAATTAAGTTAAATTGAATTATGATAAAAATTTTAAACTTTCTACTGTATATTTAACATTTATTTTTGTAAAATACATTTTAAATAAATTAGAGTATCTGAATATACTTTCCTTTTAACGTTTCTGAACTTTGGATGTTGTCCTAATTCTTATTAGTTTAATTTTTTTCCTTGCTTTCTTTTAACCTGGATCATAGACCGAATAATAAAATAACTTTTAACATCACCTCATAGGGGAGAGAACAAATAATTGGTTTCATTAGTTCAGTTTGTCTTTTTCGTTTCAATATTCCCGAATATTTTAATTTTTCTTTCATTTTGAAATATTGTTTCCGTTTTCCATTTCTTTAGTCAACTAATTTTTTTACAAACATTAAGAAGTGCTAATTGATTTAAAATAACCGTATATACTGTCGTCAAATGAGAGCAGATTTGATAACTTTTTCCATATGCTCTCACTCTTCATATGGACTCCTGAAATACCAAAATAAAAATGAGAGATTCAGAACGGATTTGTGTTAAAATTTCACGCAAATAATGCAAATAATACTATATTAAAACTGCTTTAAAGGTCTGAAAATAAACAGTAAAATCCTATTATAGTCCACTCATTGGCGATTTTTCACACCGCGTCGGCCGAAATGGTGCCAATGTGCGTTTTTCACTTCAAGACTTAGAAAACTGAGAGAAACATGGCGTTATTATGTTCGAAGGAGTACAAATGAAAAATTTTGTGACTTTAAGGACAAATTAATGTAAAATTTAACTTCTAAATTATAGGAATTTAATGACATTCTAAAGAGAATGTCCAAAGGACAAAAATTGAAATTTTTAAAACTTAGGAAATAATAAGAGCATGAAAATTTTATCTTCTAAAAAAAGAATTTTAAAACATTCTAAAAGGCAACAAATTGATTTTCGAAACATAGAAATTAAAAATTTTAAGAATAAATTCCTGTCAAATTTAGCTTTTTAAAAAGGTATTTAAAGCATTCTAAAGTGATTAAATCATGCAAACCTCTTTTCAAAACATATTCCAGTCAAGCACTACAAATTGATTCATAACTTTCCAAACCAATATCGCTTTTTGCTATCAAAGTTTCACACGTACTCAAATTACTTTTACGGAATCATGTACCTTTAGTTCTGCTCTTACTCACATCGTGTGGATTCTCTCTTTGTTTTGAACAGCATCGCCATTCACAATAGTCACAGTTACATTCTTCCTTTTTCGCAGATGCATACTTTTCCAACATTCGTAGTTTGCAGCAATCAAACCTTGTACACTCCATTCAGTAATTTTCTTTTGCCCCTTTGCTTCCAAATTTTTTATAAAAAAAAAGCTGTTGAGCCTTTCAAATTATATATTCTAAATAGCAACAGGTACTCGCATGTATTTAAGAACAATGAAGGGTAGAAAAAGATGCAAATGGCTCAATTACTGCTGTTATAAGTTAGTAGGGTTGCCAAAACGATTTCTTGTTTTAATGCTAAAAAAAAGGTAGCTAGCTTGGCGAACTTATCACCCAGCTTGGTGATATAAAGTTCAAAAACCCGGGACGCTAAAATAGGATCGAGCCATTTAATCAAATACAATACGATTCCACAAAATTTATGTTAAAGAGATAGCTAAGAATTCATTATAATACATGTATTGTTTGGATATTATTCGTTTCAGCAATCGCAAGACTAATTTTTATTTTAAAATCACTTGGAAGAAGAAAGTTAATAAATATCAATTCATTTTATTATTTTGTAGACTTCGATACAGCTTCTGAAAAATGTGAAGCTCTTCTAATATAAGTCTTGCATCGAATAAAGTCATGTGATATAAGACAGACCTCTCATACAGCTTTCTGAAAACAATAATCCTCTATAAACTTGGTAAAACTAACAGTATGAAGTTCATAAAGTTGTCGTTGCATTCTAGTAGTTTTGCTTTAATCGATTTTTATTGGTTATTGTAGTTTTTGGGCGATCTTACCGCAACAATAATTGTTTCCATAAGTTGCACTCAACACTTGGGATTATATTAAAGCATTCAGCACTTGACTAGAAGCAGAGACTGCTCTGTCCCTCCTCTCCAGATAATTGACCTCTTGTTTCATTTTTCAAACCTTGTTGGTTACTCAGTTAAACCCTTGGTTTCTGAATTTTTCACCGATTATAAATTGAAGAATTGGCATCTGCTGTAAAGAATTAGTTTGCGGCATTGATTTGATTGGTCAAAACAGAACGCTGCAGAGAACTGGTTTTTCTTTTCAGCAGTTTTGGGAGAATGGAGAGACGGATGAAACAAAAGTTGTCTGAAGGAGGTTCATGAAATTTTTGTCTTATGTATTTTTAAATTGTGTTGTGTGTTAAAAAATAACAATAAAGGTTATTCAACAAACAGAAACCACATTTTCAGTAAGACTGACGTGAGATTGTAACAGTGCACTTACAAAGTATTGTCCTCTAAATGCACCCACATTCGTGTGACGCTTACATAAACGGCATTAGAATTTTTCATCTTTGCTTAGAAACATTTTTACCTTTAGTACTTTTCTAGAAATTAAACAAATTTTCTTACTTTTTAAGCTCTAGTTTTTATTTTAATATCCTAAACTATGCAATGCTTTATTCTGAATAATCCATTTACTTTAAATCAAAAGCTATACTTGCAAGTAAATTTTGAGAAAGAAAATTTTTTCAGAATGAATGAACTGATCAATTTGGTTGAATTATTTTTCCCAGGTACATTTATACTGATAAACTGAATGATGTGGACAAAGAAACCCTATTGGAGGCTCATCGTGCTGCTTCAACATTTCAACAGAAAGGACTTCTCCGACTGTGCGAAGAACGCATCACCAAGTGGGAAATCACTTATGACAATGTGTGGCAGCTTGCTGAACCAGCTCTCTGACTCCAATCCATGAAGACACGATGTCTGAAATTCCTCAAGGAAAATGCCTCGCAAGTGCTTTGCTCCGAAGGCCTGGGGCAAGCCACAGCAAATACTTTTTGGCTTATGTTTGAGGGTGGATATTTCAAGCATGTAAGGATTCTTATTTTATGTCGAATTATTTTATTGTGTTAAGTACTACACACATCCAAAATTAAGGTAACAAACACAGTTTTCCCTCGCTACCATAAAAATTTATAGAATTTGTATTTTATATATTTTTTAGAAGAACAAGTAGTACAGTATCAACCTTCGGATTAGGAATAGAAGTTGCTTAGTGTTAGTTTTTGCAGAACTGCTGAATTGAGACCATTTAAGCATCTGGGATTTTTGTTTTGTGAATATTGCCTAAAAACAAACAATTTAGCCTGCTTGCAGTAAGAGTGGGTTATCATAGTCATTTAGGTTAGGGTTTGGTTCACAAAGAGTTTTTAAGATGTATGTATTCGTTATGCTTCCTCAAACACTTTTGCCATGGCTACAGTAGTTTAGTGGTTATGGTTAGGACTCGTGTTGTGGGTTCGAGTGCCACTTGAAGACCACCATATAGGAGGGGGGTGATGTTTGTTAAATCTGTCGAGATTCAATCCTTCCTGTTGGTATTTAGTTAGGAAAAAGGAGCAGCTCAGGTATCGTCCTCACCAGGGATGTTCAAGACTCTTTGAGGCCCTGGGCCAGAGAAATCTTAAAATTTTTGAGGATGCAAAAAGTAGGGCATGCAAAATAGGCCCTACCTGAATCTTAAAATAGACAGTATATAGCATGCATTGTTAATACTCGTTAAATGGTTATTTTTATACAAATAATGTGCACGACTCACAATCTCAAAAGGCACAACTGATTCGACTGATAGTGCATTTTCGACTAAATTCGTTGATTGATTGTTTATGGTATTAGGCCTTGGCCTAGACATGGACAGCTATCATCAGATAATAATATAGTATTACCACTTTTGCCAATTGACATGCAGTTTTAAATTTCCTGTTTTTCAGAGAATATATATACGGGAATAATATTTAACCATTAAATTATCTGAATCATGATTTATTACAACGAAGTCCAGAACGAATGAGGCCTGGGCAGTTGCTCATGCCTTAAGAATCCCTGGTCCTCGTCCCTTGACTAGCTCAAAATTCGATGTCGCAGTATACCTAGTGTTGCTTCATGGCGCAATTTAATAAACTTCATTTACACTTTTAACGATATTATCTCGGAAATTCGTGGTCCATGATCATAAGTTGCTATACCATAACAGCCTTAATATTTTCTGTATATTAGCTTACTTGAATATTCTTTGATCAGTTATTTATGAATGTTTTTATAGACCTTTAAATTTATTCCATTTCAGGCATTCCAATGGCACGCTTGAAAACGCAGTAGTTGGGCTAAAGAGCAGTTGCCAGACAACTGTGATTTCGATGGTTCGTGATTTGTTATTGATCAAAACTATTTTGGGGAAATGTGCCTGAGAGCTCGGTATCTGATTTAGCACTATAATCGCTCAATACAAAAATCTCTGATCAGAGAAAGCACGAATTCTTTGTCATATTCACAGTCCTGGATCTATACTTACCTTCTTGGTGCAACGGAATAGATGAACTGTTATCAGTCAAGCAGTTTTTATCTTATTGAATAAGAATATATATGTAAGCATATCTTTTTTTATTACTTTTTGGTGAAAATTGGACTCTTGTAGGCTGAGCCTTGTGCTGTACATTATTTTAAATTTTATTAGATACAATTTATATTTTTTATTTGGTTTAATAATAAAATGTTTTTGTTCATTCAATTTATGTGCATTTTCTTCTTTTTTACACTATGAAAGAATTTTACAAGTAAATAAGATTTTGGAGTGATAAAAGGTGGTGCTGTTATATGTGATTCAGTGCAATAACAAAAATCATAGGAAAAAAATATTTTTAAAGAAATCTATTGGTGTAATAATTGGAATTATTTTTTGTGAAATGTTTCAACATTTTAGAAAAATGGCAAAAAAAATTTATTTCTGAAAATTTATATTATTTCAACATTTGGGATATTTTTGCATTTGTTTAAAGAATTAGACATCACTGGTAATTCAAAAGTTAGGTAAATTTGTTTTCATATTACTTGAAAATGAAACTTGGAGGAATAGTGCATAAACAGTTTTTTATTGAATGAAAACATTAGTTTTCACATGTTAAAAACAATCATTCTTCACAGAAGAGTTCATTATTGGAGACACAGCAGTGTATCTACATTTTATGAAGGGAAATGTCACTGTAACATTGCAAAAATGTATTCTGGTAAAGAATATGACCACCCAGCAGCATAACGGAGAATAATAGGGCTCCCCTGCAAAGTAAACTCTTGGGCCCCAAGCCGAACTTTGTGTCAGTCAGGTTTTGCCTCCCCTTCCTCCAGTGATGTGGAGTTATGGGGGTGTACTTTATGCCACTGTGACCACCCCTAACTGTGATACTTGGCAGCATCCACATTTTATGTTGCCAAATAAATTGCGGATACTGAAAAGGAAAGCTAAGATAAGACATGGACTAACCCTTATTCCAACTCATGTAATGACCTTAGAGGAGCACTTCAAGCAGCATTACTACCAAAGTAGCCCCGAGTTGCTCTATCGAATTCAAGTCTGAAGATTGAGCTGGCCATTCTGTTCACTCCAAACCATGTGATTCTGAAGATAATCTTTTACAAGCACAGCTCGGAAATTGCACACATTATCATCCATCAGAATGAGTTCATTACTAATAGTAACAGCATATCAATCAAGGATCTCATCATTCAAAGTTCCCCCATGAAATACATGCAAGTCAGTATAACCACCAAGAAAGAAATATATCTGCCCAAACTACTTCACCACCTCTGTAACAGTGCCTTTCAACATTGTTGGTTTGCTTGTATCTGGTGCATTGTTTTCTCCAAATCACCAAATGCTCTGAATTGTTCTCCAGCGGGAAT
>BMAO01018914.1:0-113752 GCA_019973975.1 Trichonephila clavata | reverse complement strand
TCGAAATACCATATGCGAAAACTATTGGAGACCCAAACTTTTTAAATTTCTCTTTGTTAAACTAATGCTACATTTTGTTATGATTATTTCTGATATTAATCAAAACACACATATTACCCTTTAATATTAAAAATACACTTAAGGGCAATAAAGGGGATACGAGTTATCAATATATATGCTCCTGCCATAAGAATAAATGGCTACGAAAAAAAACAAATTATGACAATAACGAATTCCACAATAACATTCAGGTATGTAATATATATTCTTTCGATATTGCTTCATCTTTTCTTCAATTAACTCTAGAATTCCGATTAACTTCCTATTTGAAGGAAAGCAATCTATCGCCAAATATATAAAATTAATAGCGATAAGCATTTACTGTAAACAAAATACTTAGGTTCTGGTATTTTTAAACGCTGGAATATGTAAAAGTATGCAACAAGAATGATACTCTATCCCCTCCAAACAGTTGCTAGTATTTTATCCTCCATTTCATTTAGATGGAAAAGCTACTTCAAGTTCCTAAATGAAATATCATTCAAAAATTTCGACTTCTTCCATATCTTACTAAAAAGAGTATTATTACTTGTTGTACGTACTTCCAAGTTTAAGTAAAGGACATATACTTAATAAGAAAAAATCCCGGTTTAAGCACCCACGATTATTAGATTTTGTTCTTGATCTGGTAACTTAATCATTGGTAACAAAATACTTGAAACTGTTCAAGATTCGTTTCCGAAAAAAGTGATTTCGATATAGAATGTTTTAATAAAAATGTATTTTTCTTCTAGATTCTTTTATGAAAAAAACTAATGGTAAATACATTAATACTAATTAAAAGACTTAATGTCTAATTTGTGTGCCATTTATTTGTATTAATAAATTGGTTTTGCTAGAATTAATGCATTTAACAAAAGCAAAACATTCCAAAACCAGTACAAGCTTTGTTTCGCATGCGTGTGTGTGATTCCGAGTTTATTATATTAGTGTTATTAGCTTGATTTTAGTGTAATTACAGAATTAAAATAGGTGTATAATTATTAAATTTAACTATCAGCAAAAATAAATTTATTAGTAATGAAACACAAAGATGTATTATTCTCTCTTATTTGAAAAAAAAATACCTTAAAATTCGGCGTAAACGCGCCCTTTAAACAAAAAAATAAGATCAAAATTTAAGGGTGCGCTTTATAGACCGGGTATAACAATGAGAGCTTTAAAAATAAAAATAAAAAAAGGAGCATAGAAACAAATTAAATTTCTATATATATCGAAATATTGTTTATTTAAAAGAAATTACATCCTTCATGAGCTAAAGGGTTTTAGTTCTAGAAGAATACTATTTTTTTCCAAAGCTTGGAAGAATACCTTGAACAAATGACTTCAAAATATTAGAGAAATGCGTACGTACATATATCAGATTTCTTCATAAAATAAGGGAGTGCGTGTTATATGATGAATGTAACTAAAAACTAAAAACATCAGCTTGAAATTATAGGTGCGCGTAATGCTCCGGTGCGTCTTGTACCCCGGATTTTTCAGTAAATTTATAATGTTAAATAAAATCTTCTTGAGACATTTGATTACCTATGATAGTTTTTTAAAAGCTTTATTAAGAATGAAAAAATTGAAAAGTAATAATCCCGATTATTCTTTTTCTGTTGTTTCTAATTGTTGAAGTAAGTGATATATTTTTGATGATCCATTTAAGTTTTAAGAACTATAATAGAATTTTGAGCACTAAGTACTATTATCTAGAGGACTGATATGTGTTTCACGTTAACTATTACATAAGAACTGTTTAAGATACTAAATGTTTTTCTCTAATGTAAAAAATTCTAATTAAAATAAAACCAGCATTTTTATGAATTACTCTACTTATTTTTTTAAAAAAAAACGGTTTATTAATATAGGTTTCTTTCAAAATATATGGAAAAAGGGGCTAGTTTTGATAAAAGGAAAAACGCGAGTTTCCAATAAGCTAGAGAGGAAAAAATCCAATGTTTCAAGAGAAATAAAAAAATATATATAAGTCAAGATTTTCATTAGGAAAATAACTATTTTCGGAATTCATTCTTTATACGTTTTGAGAGGATCCATTAAAACATCAAACATTTCTATGATACTTTACTGCCCACACTAAAATTGCACTTTTATGGGATAGTGATGTTCCGATTGAAGGAATGGAGGACACCTCTGGACAATTCCCTCTAAAAGAGTTAGAAACCTATAAATGAAAGAAATATCAATTTAATGTTTTGAAGCTCATGGAACGTAATATCGAATCATTTTATTTTTCACTTTAAGGCTAGAAACATGTCATTCTTTAAAAAATTTCAATCATGCATAGTGAGATTTTTCATCGTTTCTCCAAATGATTCTTATATTAGTTATTAACAATAGGATGACTTTATTATAATAAGATGGTTTGTCAACGTTATTTTTGTTTCAGGTTACCCCCCCCCCCGAAAAAAAATGTTAATAGAGTTTGATGTTTCAGAAATTCTTTTAGTTTGAGATTAGAATAACTGATATTACTGTGAACAATTAAAACATGAGAGGTATATACAAATTGCTTATGGAACCAGTGAAGAAAGATGAGAAAAAATATTAGCAACATTGGATCATTTACGAGGAGTAAACAATTAAATATTAATTTGTGATGGATCTATACGCGGCTCTACTAACCCCTTGAAGATTCTTTTAGGAAAATATGTAATTCAACCAACTTTTACCGAAGGTAAGAAAACGTGATCATGCAAATGAAGTTTATTATATAAATTCTGTATTCCCGAGGATTAAGAGTTAGTAAAGCGTGGATTAAGAGTTAGTGATGTGTGGATCGAGAGTTAGTGAAAGGAGGATCGTGAGTTAGTGAAGTGCGAATCTAAGATTATTAAAATGAGAATTGAAGATATCCAAAGTGAGGATCACTTGGATGTGAGCTGATCAAGATAGATATTAATGTTCAAGGCCTCAACTGTAGGACTTCTGCTTTACAAGAGTACAGGTATTGCGTGTATTAGTTAAATAGAAGTTAGAAGCTAAATTGCCAGGGCGAGTTTGAGTTAATAACGAGCTTGTATAGTTTATCGTAGAGATTAGTTGAATATCCGTAATATTATCCCCAGGCAAACTGGTCTCACCTTCGTGCTCTAAATAGTGATCAAACTATTTTAATTGGATGATTACTGTGCTTGTGTTGATAAGTGGGACAGTAAAATAATTTTAAGGAATCATGTCTTCTGATCATTTAGTTGCTCCCGCGCTTCTAGCCGGGTTTGAGAGTAGACAATGGGGATTAGAGGGAAGTAGGCATAGCCGAACATCACAAATTTATACACATAAAATCTCTGTGGTATTAAAAAAAACATTTAATGCGAGATTTTCTTTAGTTTTATGGAAACGAGAAGGATCTCTACTAGCAAAAATATAAATACACCTATTCTATAGTGTTTTGATTTTCAAAGCTTTCCGGTGAATTAGACGCAAGTTTTTTCTCGAAGAGATTGGTGTTGAAAATATGCCATGCTTTTTTGTAGCGTACACATAAATTGCATTTCAAAACTACGTTCGTATTGCTGAGGAAGGTAGTGTGTGAGGGTTTATTAGCATCGTACTATATATCAACCCCAGGGCTATTGGCAACAACCCTCGTAATTTTGAACCATGATCAAGTGACAAGGCAGTGAATTTGTATCGAGTCTATTCCCGTGCCTCTTCCTAATCCTCTTAGGGAAAATCTATTACTTTAAATATTGTTTAATTGAAAACTTTCTCCCGCAGAAGAAGATGCGATCTATGTAAATCAGAGCCTTCATTTAAGCATTAACTTTTATGTTCAAAAGAGGGAGAGAGGTTAGGAGTTAAATGGTAAAAGTTAGTGATTAACGTAAGGTAATTGAAAGCTAGACGAGAGCGATTCGTCGATTAATTAATTTTTTAAGATTGATATTTGATGGTTCAGTCAATAAGGTATATAAACTAGAATCAAATAGATCAGAAGTCGATTATTTGAGAGGGGTGTTACGATTATTTAGAGCATAAATTACTAAACATTGCAAAAGTAAATGATTCTACACATTAAATAAGTACCTCGTCTTCTCCTCGCTTTTGCTCTAATACTTTATTATCAGTGTATTTCCTAGCCTGGGTTTGTGAGACTTGTTAAAGGATTAATAAATTATATTTGTTTTGATAATGGCTGGTATTCTTTCAAACTCCCAATCATTAATGGATGTCAGAGGACATTCTTTAGAAAATGAAGTGGGTAACGTGAGAAAAAGGCATTTTTTAGAAACAACAAATTTAATATACTCTGAGTACAGCTGTGGCAAAAGGGAATGAAACACCCTCTGTCCGCCACGCAGGACTAAATGACTACTCTTTCATTTAAAACTTAACAACTTTAGTTTTGCGTAGAAAGATTTAAACAAATGCCAGTAGCTTTGTACGGTGAGAGCCTCTCCTACTGAGGGACAGTACAACTGAACATACCACAGATTATACTACACAAACAACTCAAAACAAATATGATGCCATCACGCAAAAAATAAAGACAGTCGATGTTGTTGGTAGCAGGCATGACAATAAAACTAATTATTTTACACAAAATACATATACAATAGAAATTGTATATAATAATAATAATTGAATAGGAATTAAGTATAGCATACAAATGAACATAAAAAGCACATCAATAATAAAAATATAATTTGAATAATAATAAGAATATAATTTGAATAATAATGAAAATACAATTTGATTAATAGAAAATGTAATACCATCCAAAAACCCTCACTCTAAATTAATAATATTACTTACCTGATACCAGATAAAGTCAGACAGACGCACTGGAACCGAATAGCGTAAACCTCTTATAATAAATCTACATATCTCTTATACAAAATATAATAAGAGTACGTAGATATTCAGCAAAAGAACTTTCGCAAATGTAATCTAAAACTTCACTCAAGATTACAACCTCTATCGTGCAAGATTTCGCAATCAACATTCTCACTAAACTCCTTTCACTTGACTTTAAATAGTAAGTCTCATTTCTATATGCCCCAGTTCCTTTACAGAAAGAGAGAGAGAGGTTCTCTTAAAAATCAAACATTTCATGAAAAGGTTTTTCCCCTTGAGGTTAATTAAAAGGCGCGAAGAGAGAGGTCGCTACAATTGCCATGCTTTTCATTATCCCACGCACCCCCTTTTTAAGACTGTCTTCGCCAAATATACGAATGCCTGAACTAAACTCGAAACACATTTTTAGACAGAAAATGTTTTAATTTTCTTGAAAATTTGCGACGTTGTATATAATTCATGCATCTGTTTACAATATAGAGTTTTTAAAATCTTAAAATATTCCACAAATATTATAGTTTTTTTCCCATTTTAACATGTAAAGAAATAACTCCTTTAGTATTACGATATAGAAAAAAATGCGAAATACATTTTATACTAGAAAAAAGGGACCTAAACTGAGGATAAACAAATAAGTAGTATAATAAGATATGCTGCTCTTTATAGGAAAGTGAAGCCAGAATATAATATTAATATTGGAGTACTCTTATATCGCAAAAGATATATAAAACATAAATAACATGAATAATTTTGGTACGTTTTATTGAGAAAACAAACCAAATTTGGGTCCTATTCTTTAACATTACACAAAAACAGCCTTAAATGCTTTCCAGAAGTTTGTATTAAAATGTGGTACGTGTCTTGTACAAAAAACTGCCTCATTTGCTGAACATTTTATAAAATTTGAAATTTCATCTAACTCTTATTAAAAAATAGGAATAAGGTTACTTTTATGATGAAAAGATTTACAATTAGCTACTTTTAGTTAGCATCAAAGATGGATATAGTTAACAAAGAGTTTGTGTGTGTTAAATATTACTTTAAAAAATTTACGCCACTGAATAAAGTATGGAATGTTAAATTTGTGAACATAAAAAATCATTTCATAAATTTTTACTCTGAACATTTGATAAAGTTTGAAACTATAAACTGTTAATAAAAATCACAAAAAGGAATCTAATTTAAAATGATAGTGATAGAATTAATATTAGTGTAAAAGCACATATAATTTTGCATTTACAGTACAAAATTAACATCGACTTAAGATATCGTTGGCCCAAATATCTGAATGCTTAACTCCACAAAGGGAACTTATTTGATATAGGAATGCTACGAACCAAGCGCTGTTTGGAGCGATTCCTTAATCGCGCCAAGCAGCGATTATTGTCGAGTTACATGGAATCCCCCAAGATGGCGGTCTAGCGGTAACAAATCGTCAGGAAAATAATCGTAAAGAAGTGTATGGAAACATTTACAAATAAAGAATATAGGAAGAGATTAAAAATAACCAATATCAATTAATAATGAATATCAATATAATATAATAAAAATTATATAATAATAATAAATTAATATTATGTAATATATTATTATTATATATATCACATGTAATTTAATAGTGATTATGATATATGATAATATTCATATAATATAGCTGTTATGTGTATAATAATAATAATAATTATAAATATATAACGTTTGTAACATTTATAAAAATGTAAAATAAAAAATATTTATTATATAAATAATATAAAACAGTTATATATGTATATTAATTATTATATTATGTTATAAATGAAATAATTACATAATACGCATTAAAATTAATAATGAATATCAATTAATAAGGGCTGATATCTTGCAGTATTGCAAAAACTGCGAGTTCGTTCAATGAATTTTCTCGAACAAGGAACGTTCAAAAAAGCATTATTAAAAAGTAAAATAAAGCGGAAATAGGAGATTTATAGCAATAACTAAAAGCAAAGCATTGTGACCAATGATATCAGAAATATCTATATCAGGAAATAGTGCAAAATACAACAAAAGACTGAAATAGTAGCTTGAAGAACAAATACAATGAAAATGGTTAAATTTTCAAAGAAATCGAATAAAAAATCGTCTGAAATTAAAGGTTTAAAGAAGAAAAACCAATACAAATTAGCTCTAACATACGTTATCCTCATGGCAACACCACATTACCACAGATAAAAATATCAAGATAACCATATTTTTATGTCATTGCCCATCTAGGCGAATACAAACAACAACTTGGTAAACTCCTATATTAAATTAGCACCCCAGAAGGAGTTACGCATTTTGATCATTATAGGCCGACGAAAGAAAAAAAAACTAAGATAATACATAAAGAATATTTTTTTATTGTTAAATTAAAGTTAGGCAAAATGCTCATGTAAGGAAAATACTAAGAATTTTGATATGGAAAAGATACAAAGAATAGTGAGTTAAAAGCAGAAATTTTTTTTTTATCATTGCTTTTCGGTTTTTTGAATTAAATACTTACTATGGCTATAGGGCTATTGCCAACGAACTACGTAGTTATGAGCCAACATCCTATAACAAGAATGACACATGAGCAGATACATTATCTCCTTATTTTTCTACCACTTCATTTTTCATGATAAGTATGAAATTCAAATAGTTGGCAAAAAGGACTTCTACACTGAAGTGTTTATTTGGTATTTTCCTTTATGCAGCAAGAATACTGAGTGAAACTTAACATTGTCCTATGTGCCAATCTCCAATCGAGCAGCCTTTTATGTGACGATATATAGAAGTAACTAAGTAATAAAAGATAGGTTGACATGAGGGGAACAAAAATAAAACAAATGTTCATATGGAATAATTTCGTGTTGTTTTAAAACTAAATTTATCTCTCTATTAATTCAAGCGTCAAAATTTGGTAGCGAGGACCCCCACTAGATGATGCAACCATGAAATGGCTCTCACATTTGGGTACTTGTCGTGTCTTCAAAGACTTAGTTGCCAATATGCAGCCCATTAGAAATCCAGTTGTCTCTCTTGTGACGACTGAATTTAACGACAACTATTCAATTTAACGATTCTTTCTGTGAGCTAATTTGTGACTTAAAAAATCTATTTTTAGAACAGGTCTGTCTACTCTCTCCCTCGCACACAATTCAAACTATAATAAAAGCAAAACAACAGCACTGAAACTTGTTATGGAATTATGTACTCTCATAAGGATCTTAACGTCTAATGTAGTTTTAAAAGTGTTGAACACTTATAAAGCATAACAATAACCTAGAGAAGATCTAAGAAAAACATTTTAATGTAATTTCAGTAATAACAGTTTTAATGTAATTTCATTAAAAAAAATATTCGTGAATTTCTTAATATATAATGTTTGTGGTGGTGGTATCTATATAAGCCAATGATCCCTGAAGTGATATTTTTGGTCCAGGAGGAAATTACGTGCTTACGAAATGAAAGGTACCGAGATCGAATCTTCTTCATTTGGTGACCTTGACGTTGAACAAAGTAAAAAATCGCAACCTTCGCTCAGTTATCGTGGTACCATCTATCCGCTGCAAATGCAACCAAGCCGTCAGACCACATGACGTAACCAACAAGCCGTCAGTCCCAAATAACGCAATCAGGAAGCCGTCAAATCCAAATGCCGCAACCAACAAGCCACCAGACCCAAATGAAGCAACAGCAACAATTCACACCTTCGCCATGACAACGATATCGTTCGTTCGCCTACAGACTCACTGGTAGGGGAGTGTGTGGTGGTGGTATATATATAAGCCAGTAACAGCTTCCCCACTGAAGTGATCATTTTGGTACAAAGGTAAGTTACGTGCTTACGGAACGAAAAGCACCAAAATCGAATCTCCTTCATGTTCTTACACATTTCTAAAAATATCCTAAATGTAAAAAATAAAAAAAAATGTAGCTATTTTTAAAGAAATTTATATGATTTATTTAACAATAACAATAATTTATTAAAAATTTCACACAAATTGTTTAATTTAGAATGTTTGAGTTACAATATTAAGTTGTACAAATACTTACAAAAATTATCATTGGAACATGGTAAATTAAAATAGCTTTAGGTCTGTCTTTACATCAGCAGAAAATTGTCACTCAATTACCAATTACTTCTACTTATTTGTAGCTAGATTTAAATAAATAAATGCAGGAAAAGAGTACTTCATATCGAGTTAAATTTCAATAAATTATTGAATGGGTAATTGAAAACTTACATTCCTAAGATCTCACTTG
Source organism: Trichonephila clavata (assembly GCA_019973975.1). Lineage (NCBI taxonomy): Eukaryota > Metazoa > Arthropoda > Arachnida > Araneae > Nephilidae > Trichonephila > Trichonephila clavata. The sequence goes on along the minus strand of BMAO01018914.1, from coordinate 104,617 downwards.
TCGATTCGTTCACTCATAAGCTGTTTTAGTCAATAACTATGACTAACTATGTTTAGCCATTAACTTTATGAGGAAATTGGTAGAATTTTTCAGAAGGAAATTATACCAAGTGGCATGAAAACTCAAGACTTTTGGTTACTGATAAATGTACTATTGCGGTAGAGTAAGATAAGTACACTAATGAGAAAGGATTAGCTGTTTCAAAGTAATAAATCAGAGTATACTTGAGTACTTCACAGAAGTCAAATACCCATTACACGGTTTTACGGTTGGTTTCAACAATGAAATGTTTCATACATTCTTAAGTGCATATACAAGTAGGCTTTAAAATAGAAAAATACATTTATATGTGGTTCAATAAATTGTTCCACTCAAATAAAAATAAAAATAAAGGGGATTTTAGAGAAAAACTTCACCTTTATCTTTCAAATTTGCGTGTAAAATGGATGTAAATGAAATAATTAGATGGGATAGGTGATTTAAATATTGTTTGTTTAAATTGATACATGTTAACTTTCTGATTTAACTTTTATGATTTATTGGCAAAGCACTTAACCCTTACGGCACTAAGAGGTAATATTAATGTGTAATTGTTTATATTAGTGTATTCAGACGTGAAATAAACATGAATCAGGCATTACAGAGTGTAATTTTTTAGATGAATGAGTTAATTTAATTTGGATCAAGGTGTATTTTTCTTAGGCATTGTTTATATTTGTTCAAATAGACTTTATTATTGCAAGAAATTATTCTTACCAGATAACATAAAACATGTGAGAAATCACAGCAGTATATTATTACACGACGCAATAAACTGTAATAAGAATAATTGTACCAACAGAGCGATTTTTTGTTAACTTTTTTATTGACGCTAATTGATTTGACAATTCTTTTTTTCCTGAACGTTCCCATTTACGCAATTGCTTTTGCTATACGAGCTGTATAATATTCATTATACAGTATACGTACTGCTATTGCTATACGTACTGAATTCATTCTTTCTTTCTCTCTTCCCGTCTAGACCACAGATATTAAAACAAATGTTTGGCGCAGTATAGCCGAAATCGGCTCTTGAGCCAATTAAACCCCAAAATCACTCACTCACTCACGCTATACGTACTGTATAACATTCTGTATAAAAACTGCAAGTAAACTTATAATTAGATACGATAATCACAAATTTTAAAGAGGGGGAGGGAGAAATGTTTCTTTTAGTAGCGAAAAAAGTTAATAGACTAGGATCTTGAGTTTAAGTTCCAAATTTTTCAAATAAAATTAGAATAAGTGGCGCAACAGCCCATAAGGCCTACTATTCCCATCTCAGTTTCTATGACCTTAGGCACTGAGATGCATGAGCAGATGTTAAGGTTAGGAAGTCAGTCTGACGTGAAACCCCACTGTTTTGTTCCCAAGCAAGCTTGGTATTCATTTATAGACCCAATGAAAGAATGAAAGGCTGAGTCGACCTTGCCCAACCAGGGGTTTGAACCCTGGACCTGTGGCGTGGAATCTCGACACGCTACTACTCAGCCACGGGGCTTCTTTTCAAGTATAGTTCTTTGAAATAAATAGTGGGAAGGTTCTCATAAAGCTACATGTGTGATAAACGTGCTGTCACATTTATCGGTGTTTGCGAATTAGAATAAAGATCAGCCATAATTAAAATAATTCTGGTTTATTATTTTTTCACTTAATTTTAACAATCAAGGGTAGGAAACGCACACTCCTATTAAATATAGGAGCAAAAGCACGATATAAAAGAATACTAAAAATAATTTTAATTCAATTAACTTACTCTTAGAATGCTTTGGTTATCTACGGTCTAACCTACCGTAATTCCGTTCTCAGTTCTTCGACTACTGGTCGTTATTAATCTAATCCAACTTATTGGCTAAATCGTCAATTATAATCTTTAATTATTCATCAATTAATCATCAAGCAACACTCGACTAGCTCTTAACTATTTTCCGCTAATCACTACCTTCTAATTCTTAACCACTAACTCCTCGTACCTAAAAGTTAATGCTTAAATATCATCCTTCATTAAATATCATCCTTGAACTGTGTCTTCTGTTTTAGAAGAAAGATTTAAAAGCCTCAAAGGACATCAAGCCTCTAATCCTATTCTAGTTTATTTTTCGTCGTAATCTAACCAAAACTCAATATTCATTGTCAGCAAGTGATTGGAATATTATAAAGAAATATTATTTTAACTCACAGAAGTGTGGAATTTCGGATGGAACATCTCATTAGTTGTAACCTAATAAAAGTAGACTAATTTATAAATGACCTGACATGACCATCTGTGAGAAAGTTTAGTTAAACAGTTTTTAGAATGCTATTTAAAAAGATCTTGATATGTAAACCAATTTGAATTTTTTTCTTAATAAATTTTAAATCTTACGTTAAGTAGGCGGATTATTCAGAAAAGGGATGCAAAGATATTAGCCAATGAAGCCCTTCATTGGTCTTCTGGCAGCCTGTATCACTAGATACTGTTTATGGCAACAGTTTATCTCTTTAATGTGAGTTGTTTATTTCAAACATTTTCAGGTCACTACTGTTATCTAAGCACAAGAGAAATTATAAAGATAATACAACGCGTACATTTCTGTTGTAGGTTTAAGGGATAATTGACAGAAATTTGTGTAACACGAGGGGAAAAGTGTAATGCATCTATCCGCAACGACCAAAAAATGATTGCATGGACCAGTCGTTTACAGTTTTTTTTAATTAAAATACATTCAAAATAGAAGAGACTAACTTGGATTTAAAAGTGTACCCAAGGGGAAATATTTATATTTACCCTCACTAAAAATAGCGGAATAAAGGTTTTCATAAACTAAACAATATTAAATCAAAAATGGCACGAAAATAAGAAAGCTGTTGCTTTTCATTAAAATAAAAAACAAGAATAAACTCGTTCTAAAAGAAAAAAATATATATAAACTTGGTTTCACACACACACGAAATAAGATAAACTTAAATGGATTAGTAAATACGAATAGTTAAGAAGATGAAACGAAAACTAGTTCCATTTAAATTAAGGTAAAAAAACCTACTTGAAATTGCAAACTATACGTAAAAGCACTTTTATTTCTTTTTAATCTTTTACCCATACTATATTTTTTCATTTAGGAAGTGAAAACCGTACTGTTTAATACATATATACAAAGGCTAAGTTTAATTGGATTTTTTAAGGCTGTTTAATATCAAGGAAGTGGAAGCTCATTTAAATGCGAGCTTTTGTTTCATTAAATCAATTGATTTATTCACACAGTGCATACATATATGTATGCATGTTTTTGATTTGATTTGCATTATTTTATCTACTAGACATGTTTGCTGGTTATATTTATTTAGTTTTCAAAAAAATTACAATTCAATTTGCTAAATACAATTTTCCAAAAGAAATTTGCGAAGGAAAATATTTTTTTTCGCAACTTTAATTTTTAATTCCTTGTACGCTAAGGTTATATTTTATTGGAGGAATTTAAATAATAAATGAGAGAGAGAGAGAGTTCACATGAGACAATCTCAGTTGCTTTAATAAGAATATTTCCAAGCAATTTTTTTTATTGCACTTATAAGGAATTTCCCAACTTAACTTTCAGGAAGTTAATATTAAAAAAAAATTTACAGAATAAATTCATTATGTAGAGAAAAACTGAGTGAGGATTCTGAAAAATATTAATTATTGAATTAAATATGATTCTTTTCATATTTGCTTGATTCAGTTACAAAAATTGTTTCTCTTTCTACGAAAGAACCAATTTACCCCATCTGACACTTGGATATTTGAACAATTCCATGTTTTGGGAGACTTCTAAAGATATCTAACCTTTTGTTTAATCATAAATAAGAATGTCTCGGTTATAAAATTTATTGATAAAAACTATTTAAAAAAATACAAGCCACGAACTCGAGTCCGGACTTTAAGAAAACTGGAAGTGAGTGTAAACTGGAGTGAAAATGGGAAATTCTGAATATAGTGGGAAGAGGGTGTAAGAATTAGGAAAGGGGGATTCATTTCCTCAGGTGTCATCTTGATCACTTGAAGAGTTTAAAATTACAAAGGTCACCAATAAAAGAATGTAGACAATTATTATTATGTTGCATAGTCTTTAGTAAAACTAATAATAACACACACAAATTAATATACACTAAAAATTAAAAAAAATACTGTTGATAAAAATTTTCCGATTGCCTCGAAGTTTTGAAGGCAAATTTATTTATCAGCAGATGAAAAACAGCTCATTTCTTGTTGCTAATAAATATTAACTTTGGTTATAGAAGCCTTCGGGTTTACTTTTTGTTTAAATAAATATTTAATTACAGGTTATTATACTCTGAATTAAGAATACTTACCTAGTAACGAATTGGGCCTCCTCTGACCTTGATAATGGTTGCCACACGACGAGGCATAGAGTCAACAAGTTTCTGGAAACGTTCCACGGGAATGACTTGCCAAATATTGGCTAAAGCTGTCCATAATTTAGTAAGGTTCGTTGGTGTTGTGTGATGGTCTTTCACGTCTTGTTCCAAAACATCCCAAAGATGCTCAATAGGATTTAAATCTGGGCTTTTAGGTGGCCAATTTATGACAGAAAAGTCAGAGAAATGCTCATCCAACCAGCCAGTAGCCAACCGAGACTTGTGAGAGGTACAGTTGTCATGCTGGAAAATTCCATTACCGTGCGGATAACAGTACAGCATAAACGGATGGAGGTGATCCCCTAGCAACTCTACGTATCTATTTGCACTGAGGGAAGTTGGTACACGCACCAAAAACCCTAAGCAGCGCCCATAAAAACACCCCAGACCATGATTAAGACACTATGCCCTTGTACAGTTCCAACCTGGCATGCAGGTTCCATGGCTGCATGAGCCTGACGCCATATTCTCAGCCTCCCGTCGGCGTTAAGTAGTCGGAATCGAGACTCATCACTCCATGCTACTCGTTTCCAGTCCTCTACACTCCATTCTCTGTACTCTCTTGAACAGACAATACGCGCTACTCGAAAGCGAGCATGGAGCAATGGTCGACGGTTTCCGAAACCCATACGGTGAAGCGAGCATTGTACAGTCTGTTTACTGACTTTACGACTGGCGCCGTCATTCAAATGGGTGGTAATTTGAGCTAATGTTTGGCTTCGCTGGCTACGTATAACGCACTCAGAAAGCCTTTTCAAGGCTAATTGTCCTTTGCAGTTTGCCCGATTGATAGTTTTTTGTCCATCGTCGATATATTTTTGGTATACTCTTGACACTGTCGAATTTGAAAATCCTAGCTGTCTGACGATTTTAAAAACGGAATGGCCCTTGCGTCGTGCACCCACGATTTGTCCGTGACAGACGGTGTCTTAATCAGGCAATTTACCCACACTGGCAATTCCAACAACTAATTCAGAATACCACAGTACGCACTAGATATAAAGTTACCACCACCTCTTCACTTGCGCATAAATGATGCGCAACCCTACAGAATTTGCATAGTCTTTGCTGCCTCTAATTCAGTGGCACTTCAGTGTATTTCATACAGTAGAAGATCACGACTCAATCCCATGTTTCAGGGATTTTGCATTAGATTGTGTATATAGGATACGTAATGCTAGTCATATTAATCAATAGGACTCCACTTGGTTTCTACGAACATGAGCATTTCAAGGTGTTGATATGAATGGTTACTGCAAGATATGCTCTGATGAATAGACAAAAAGTACCATGATTCTAACAAGTAATTTTAGAGGCTTTTTTGATTCCGTTTGTCAAAGGCAGTCTTAACAAAATCGGCTATTATCAGCGGACTTAAATGACAAGAATATGATAACCCTGAGGGCGAGTAATAAGTTTAGTGAAAGACCAGCAAGAAGGTTCGAAACAAAGATGCTGCATTCCAGAATTGTTTGGTTGGGTATAACGATGCTCTAGAAATTACACTTAGCTATTGGTGACAGACCTCTTAATTCCAATTCGTGGTCAAATGATGATAACACTTGATCAGGTATCTCTGTTTCCTAACTTTTATACTGCACTACGATATGGTTTTGAGGCTAAGTTTCAATTAGCATGTAGAAATTCCCAGGAATCTGCATAGGAGGTATTTTAGTGGAGTTAAATCTCAAACTCGTATCTATCCTTGAACATTGTTGATTTAATAACAGCAACCAATAGCCAATGATTTGCATCGCACTCTGAAGAAACACAGGGGCTATTTAAGACAGACCTCGTGATTCTGAAATGCGGTTAAATGACGAAGATGACACCTGAGCTGGTACATCACTCCACTAATTTCCTCACCTGCAACGTGATTAGTTTGAAACTAATCATCCATTCTACACATCAGCCATTCTACACAGTGGGTATTCAGTGGCAATAAGGTCCCGAGCGCGCGACCAAGACCACTTCAGCTACGCGACGGCCCCAGGTGTTTTATTAGAATTAATTCTAGAACTTGTGACGGATATGTACGCGGCTCTACTAACCCCTTCAGGACTCTTTAAGGAAAATATTTAATTCAACCAACTTTCCCTAAGTGAAGAAAGTGTGATTATGCAAATTAAGTATATTATATAAATTCTGTATTCGCGAGTTTTAGGAGTTAGTTGGTGAGTGAAGGATCGTGAAATGAATAAGTGCAATCGGAGCTTATCAATTGAAGATTTCTAAGAGAGGATCAATCGACGATGATTAAATCGGGATAAGGATAGCCTTCAAGGACTCAAGTGTAGGACTTGACTTCATAAAAGTACAGGTATCGTGATCCTTATTTAAATAGAAGTTTAGCTTATTAGTGTGCGCAGTAGTTTATAATGAGCTTGTTTAAGTTATCGTGGAATCAGTTGCGGGTCCGTATTATTATCCCCAGGCTAACGAGTCTCACCTCCACACTCTGCTATCTGATCTCTTATCTTAATTAGATTATTATTGTGTCTGCTTGATATTTTGGTGACAATAAAATAATTAGAGTGAATCATGTCTACTGATTATTCAGTTTCACCCACACACATAGCCGGGTTCGAGGGTAGACAAGGGGGCTCAGAGGGTAGCAGGAACCGACAGGCATTACAAACTTATGACTGGATTATATATAGAGCATTGTTGTATAAATAGCTTGGTTAATAAAAATGGTCAGCTTGCACACAGCTTGAGAGAGACCTTAAATTATAGCAATCAGGAAGATTGTGCGTACTAGATAACTGATGAATGACTAAAGATTCTCCCTGCTTATACGGCTTATACGTTATGAAGCTTATCTACATGTGAGACACATGAAATAAATACTTAAAGTATCCGACTACCCTAAAATTTTGAATTTTGCCAAAAACTGGTAAATTTTTTATGATTTTTATTTATAGGTCATCTTATTAGCTTTATAAAAATACCAAGTTTATTATTTTCCGTTCACTAGAAGAAAAACTACAAGAGTTTTAGTAAAAGCAGATGACATTATTTTAAGCAAGATGTCATACTTTAAAACGCGTTTTACTCGAAATGTGGTTTTTTGAAAATACTCAAACACGCGCGTGGGGACAGTGATTGCTGAAAAAGTTTGGAACATAATTAGCTGAAATTTTTTGTGTATGTTCTGTATAATAGTAGAAGTGTTTTAGCCTTCAGGTTTATCAATCACTGTTTTATCACAAAATTTACAGTCTTATTTTAATATAATCACTGTTTTTTTTAAGCAATTTCATATAATAACTAAGATAAAGTGCTCTAGTTTTTGTAAAAAAAAATTAAAATCTCTTATCCTGAAGGTTATTTTAAAAACAAATAACATAGCAACACATCAGAATTAAAAAAATGAAAATTTGTTCATAAACTTTTGGTACAGAATGGGCCGCGTTTTTGTTGTTTTTTTTTCTGTAAATTTGTTCCCATTTTAGTAATAATAATTTCTCTTCTTAATTTTAGCATAGTTTTCTTGAAATGTACTAAATAAATTTAAAAACAACACCAAAAAAAATCCCCATATCTCCATATTTTTTTTTAAAGTTGTCACAAGTAGTCGGATTCCTTAGTAAAGCATAAATTTAAAACAAAGACTATAATTTCCTAATTAAATACCAACCGTAAGCATAAAAAATCTTAACAATTCAAAACAATTTAAATTTGAAAAGTTTTCCACAAAAACGCATATAACTCAATATATATTGCGTATATTTCATTCAATATTTACTTGGAGATCGATTTGTATATTTAGAAAATATTTTTTGCCGATTCTTCTAGGCAGAGCTGCATCCCGATATTCACCCCGTTTCCACTTCATATTTTTTGCAGAAAAGAAAAGGAGAAAAGAGTCGTTTAATCGTATTTTATATTTGCGATAAAAACCACTAAAATTGTGCTTCGTCCTTCGTATCTTCCGCTGAAAAGGACGTATATCTATCGTTTTCTCACGGGTTCTCAAACAATTTTTCATTGTATTGAACTCTATAACCAAAAGTGAAGTTTTGATGATTATTATTTTTTTAATGCATCAACATGAAAATAAATTCTATTTTTTATAAATGAGTTTAAAAATAATAATTTTATTTATAAGAAAATAAAATTTAATTTAAATTTGATTCCAAATATCTAAATGCAATTTTGAAAATCAGGCACCAAAAATAAATAAATTCAAACCAAACAAATTGAATCTCAAGAACTCGTTAAAAAATTTCCGCGTGTTCTTCATTCAATTATTTAATTATTTAAAAAAAATTAAACTCATATTTAATGCAATATAACTTTGTTTTTTCAACGCAGTAGTCTTGTTTTATTAAATAATAAAGAAAACAAATAAAAAAATCTTATATCCAGAATTATAAAATGTGCACATGAAATATAGTACATAGTCAAACGTCATAGAGACTTTCTTTGACTTTTTGTAGAAATGCTTGAAACATGTTTAAAAATTTTGATCAAGTAAGAAAAGAACGTAATTGTATTAATACTTCCAGTAAATATCATTGGCTTGCGCATTTAGAGGACCTTCCAGCCAAAAAAATGTATTTCTGATTATTTTGTGTTAAAAAGGTTAAAATTTGTAATTCGCCACTTTCACAGATTATTTATGCAGCTATTTGTAAAGTTCGTACGCATTTTCGTAAGATTAACACTTCTAGAAACATAAATATTTCAAAAAAATAAAAGCAATCATTTTCAGATGTTTTCTCTGTTTATAATATGCAAAATTTCCAATAAAATTTCATGAAATTTAGAGAAATATTGATAATGTACAGTAAAAATATACTGAAATATGAATTGAAAGTATAGCTTATTCAATGAGATATATGCATTGAGAGTTTTTTTTTATTTTGCATGTGCAAGATATATCAAATTTTCTTTCGCATTTTTGTTTTCAATGGGTAGGTATAGCTAGCTTATATAAAGTTGAATATGCAACAATTCAGAAATGTATGAATGCTATAGTGGACATATGTTTTATGACTCTACGATAGTCGGTGGATGACAAGGGGTTTTCTACAAAGTGTCACATTTTTAATTATTATTTATTATTATTTAACTATTTAAAACCTACTACAAAGACACTGCGTATTTAGCTTATAGGTAACTTTTATCCCATTCAATTTCATCAATGGCTTAGGATTAAAAATAAAACTTTATGGAAAGACCCTCATCACCCAGTTTCTTTCAGATACTAATAGAAATACGATTTACTATATGGTCGATAACTTTATGAATTTTCATAATATTCAAATTCAATATAAGCTACCCTATGTTATTGGCTACAAAATCAAAGAAAAAAATTATTAATATCCTATGCACAGGCGCGGTAAAAAATTAATTTACTTAGATGATCATGTGCTATGGAAAGTTCGACTTTTTCGTTTCATATATCAGTGTAGTGCTTTTACACTACGTAGTGAAATTTTATTAAAAATTTTGGATATTACAAGATAAAAACTTTTAAAAAAGTTGACTTTCTTTTTTTTAAAAAAGAAAACATGTCTTTATGAATATAAATGCTCATTTTACAAAAATGCACATAAGCATTGAAAATAGATTCTTGAACATTTTGTGAAAGTGACAAATTATTTTCAGCTTTCAATGATACTGGGAAATGAAAAATATTTTACTTTTCCTTTTTAATTTGTTGATGGTCCCCCATATGTGTAAATGAAAATTACTAGAAAGCGTGAGTTCAAACAATTCATTACGTGAACAAAGTTACGAAACATTTCAGAAAGTATTTCTCTAGAAATTTGAAGAAATGTCAAATATTCAAAATTTACAATGACATTTGTCTAAATAGAATAGCCAATTACCCTGTTCAAATTCCCTTGTATGTCAATATTTATTGTCAAAATGCTGTACAAATTTCGAGTATAGCTTTCTTCAAGCTCAAGTCTATTAGTGTATTTTCGTTAAAAATAAATAAGTCCGAATCAGAACAATGGAATAAGCTATTTAGTCTTAATTGCAAAAGATTTAAATCGTAGATCAGTGATCCTCAAACTGGGCACCCGCCTAGGGTGTGTGTGGGATAACTCTACTAGGGGAGCGCGAGTATATTGCAAACAAAAGATTAGTTAAAAAAATTATTAATTTACTGAAAGTAAACAAGTAAAATACATTCTGACATAATAAAAAATAAAACACATATTTTCGTTTATATAATACACTTATAAATGTATCAGTACTGCACAATGTATTTTATAATCAATTTAACAATATTAAGTTAAAAACAAGTTTAATAATTACCAGTGACCCCATGGGCTTGTCATATATATAATCATATACAAAAATTAACACTTATCTTGATAATTTGTATGGTTTATAGGCCTTTTTTAGGCCTTCACTGACAATTAAAATTTACGCGATTCACTCCGCATTGTCACCATTTACCACGTAGACGTGCGTATGTGATGTATATGGGGGGGGGGATAAATAAGCGGATCCTCTGAAATAAGTAAATCTTTCGGAAACACTGTCAAGGTCCTTGTATTGCATTCCAAAGCCTTCGGAACAATTTTATGGATTACAGTGCACAGAGAAGATCGTACTTTGGAAAGACGTATATATACGTCCGAACCAAGTAACGCTTTGACTAAGCAAGACGTTCATATACGCCGATAGCACTTAAGAGGTTAAAGTCGAATTGTAGCTTTAGCGTCAAAGTATAGTACTATTGAATTCAATACATTGTTATTGTATGAAGGGGGGGGGGGCGGTGAAAATTATGATTGAATATTGGGTCGTAAATATTGAAAGTTTGAGAAGCACTGTCATATATTTTAAGCGTATGTCTCGTTAAGGTAATGGAGACAATGCTTAAGATAGAATTCTGCTAACAATAATTTTTAATAATGATCAAGTGACGAAGATGGCATTGAGTGGATACGTCTCTTTCATAACATTCACACTCTATGATGCAAAACTTTTATAATCCATTTGTGTTTAATGTGAATTAGTCACTATTAATTCCCATAGGAAGAGTCTTGAAGGAAACTACAATAGTATTCGAACGTTCGATTCGATTTGAGTGTCTCACCAGCAACTTTCTATCAACCATCACCTTTTGGCTAAAACTGTTTCTGATAAAAAAATCAAACTATAGTTACAAAGGGTGCTTGAATATTTTTAGAACAAAGGACTTAGAATACGAATATTTTTGAGAAAACTTCTAGCTATAACTTATTATTTGAAATTAAAATCAGCATCTGATGTTTTTGAATTAACTTATTTTTTTAAATGACGCTTTTAAACAAGTTGTAGATCGAAGCAAGGACATTTTAAGGCAGGGCACAAGTGGGCATGGGCTTTCTGGGAGAGTCTTGTCTCGCTGTCGACTCTACCTCAGTAAGATTATGACCGTAATAATTTTAATTGCCAAATGTTATTCCTGGACAAATTCTCCAAAAAACTTGAGTTGCGAACTATACGCCGAATGGTGACAGTAGTAAAACTGCCTCATTATATCCTGTCCGTCGTTCATGTCTAGGTCTAGGCCTACTGCCATGCACTATAATTACTCATTTAATCGAAAGTCGGCTGTTAACTGAGTCAATTTGTGCCTAGGTTTCTGAGTCATGCGTATTTATTTGTTACCGGTTACCCTTTGTGTAAGAGTATTTATCAGCAAATTCGATATACTGATAACTTAAAAAGATCACAATTAAAAAACAAAAAGTCCATTTTCATCTGCTGAAACATATGGCTTGAAGTAAAACATTCTGTACAGCTTTGTATGAAAGCCATTTATCACGTGATAAATAGAAATATATTATTCCCCTTGATGAGGTATACCTCTATCAAATTCAATGCAACAAAAAAAGTGTATTTAGCATCGAAAACACCGAGAAAAAAATGTCCAAACTTTGCTTCGAGTATTAAAAACTTTTCAGCAAAGATTACAATTGTTGCACAGATCTCCCTTATACTGAGAAATCAAATATACTAGAATGGAAAACAATGTTAAAACTAGCTCATCATACTACGAATATATTAAGAAAAATGCTTTTTTGCACAATATTTTCCGAAGAAATTCCATTTCTGTATTCCAAACGAAAAGAGAAACTGCATCGAGGCACCAATCATACTCCAAAAACTCTGCCACCGTATTCCTTAAAAAATCAAAAATTGCATATTTATTATATTTATGTATATATTTTTTCAACAAACTTCTGCAAATTTCCTTGACATTACACCAATGGACAAAGTTCTAAATCTAATCACTAATTCTAAGCTCAAACCTACCATGATTGATGGATTTGGGGAAGTAGTGAAAGAGGAACTGCAAGCAATATTTCCGAAAATTTAACAAAAGGTCTATATATTGTGGATAACAAAATGTGTAGACTTGCATTTCAAAAACAAGCCTATCAGACTGGACATTTAAATAATAGTTTTTATACTAGAAACACATAAAAACGTTCCCGAACTTATTCACAAAATATATAGACACTCTCTGTCTTCCAAGATTGGCCAATTATCCTAGTTTTGCATAGAGTCGTATATGAAGTAAACTATGTGTTATTGGCAAGGTCCTCGCAAAAATATAAAGAGGGTATGCATTTAAATAACATTCGTAGAATGTTATATTAAGAGCGTTATGACGGCTCTTGATATATATATATATATATATATTGGGAACATTTAAAACCTCATGCACCACAAAGTATCACACGGGGGGCTTACGTAGAAGTAAGCGTGAAGCACATATCACAAAGGAAAGAACGATTACAACACAAACATCCATGCCTTCTCCGGGATTCGAACCCAGGACCTACGACACCGTCACTAACCACTATACCAGATGGGTGGCGCTCTTGATATTGGACCTCCTACTTTTGAACCACGGTTATTAACAGGGGCTAGTATTATTATAGGTTTTAATGATTGACTCCATGTAACATTTTTTTTCTCCTACTTAAAAACACGAATAAGTCTTTGCCTTATTTGTCAAGATGCGTTTTAGTTAAATAGATCTTGCAGTTTAAAATCTTCCATTGCTTCACTTGAAAACATTTTTAACACATCAAGCATTTGGGGAATAATTGGTTCATAGGATACTAAAGGCATATTTTGGATATTTTAGTATTGTACTATTGAAACTTCGTAAATTAAAATGTGATGAGCATAATGCAGTTAGCAATAATCACAAAATAAGGTACTTTTAAAAAAAAACGATTTTATATGACATCACTTTCGACAGATCATTCTCAGTAAAGCGCAAATCTTAATGAGAGATTCTCTCATTAAGTAATTTGTAAATCTCTCATTTGTAAATCTCTACTTTCTGGGGGTTTAAAATTCATTCTTCATCAATTTGTTAACGATATCAATGTATTCTTGCAGTGAACAAGTTATTGCGAGCACATATTACAAGCTGTGTGAATTGTCTAATAGTTGTACCTTTATAGCGAATTTTAATTGTCCCCTAATCCGCTATTGCCACCCGAAGAGTTTACAGCTCCTACTTTGAGAACATATGTGGTCTTAAATATGAAGTAAAATACAAGATAAACAAATGTTTTTGCCGTTTGCGTGTTTCCATTGAAAGAAGTGAGAATAAGTAAGCAAATTCGTGTATGACGTGATTGAGAGATTAGGAATATCAGTTGAGACCGTCAGTCGAGAGTAGGAATATCAGTTGTTATAAACGCATGTCCACTGCTCACATTCATCAATCGGAACTCGTATAGTAGCAAAGCGAAATGGACATATCGAAGGAACTCGTTCGGGGCTGTTTACTTTACGATTTCAAAGTAGGTTTATCAGCCACTGCATCAATTCTCCGAATATGTCAAGCGTTTGGGGATAGTGCTGTCAATGAACGTACGCAAGGCATTGGTTTCAAAAATTCAGGTCGGGAGATTTGTCCCTCTGTGATAAAGCTGGAACAGGACGACCACAGGCCTTGGATGACGCAGCCCTTCAGGTGGCCATTGAGGAGGACAGTAGTCAAACGTGTGATGAACTTGCCAGATAATTCAACACTTCCAGAAACAGTTAGACTTCATCTGCACCGCTTAGGTAAGATGCGCAGGTTGAACAAGTGGGTTCTTCACACGCTGTTGAAAGTCCATAAGCAACAACGAGTGGCATCCTGTTTATCGTTACTTTCTCGCCACTGTAGCGCATCCATATTCAATCGGGTTCTGATCAGTGACGAGAAGTGGGTCCTGTATGACACACCCAAGCGTTCCAAACATTGGTTGTCACCCTAGGATACTGTTCCGCACAGCGCAAGACCACCTATGCACCCACGCAAGATTATGCTTTGTGTCTGGTGGACTTGTCATTAAGTGGTCCACTATGAGTTGCTACCAATGGGCCAAACGGTCACTGCGGACCTGTATTCGCAGCAATTGGAACGTGTACAACAGGCATTGCATCAGAAGGAGCCAACACTGGTTAATCGAAAGGGTGTACTGTTATTGCATGATAACGCGAGGCTGCATGTCGCGCGGGTGGCCAGGAATACGAAACAGTGACTTGGATGGGAGACTTTGTACCATCCTGCTTACTCACCTGACCTTGCACCATCAGATTACCACCTCTTCCATTCCCTGGACAATCATCTTCTTGGTAAATTCATCACCAATGAAGCAGAAGTGCGCAAAGCTCTCACAAACTTCTTTGCATCCCACACCCTCGAGATTTACCGCAAGGGGATTGAACAAATGGAGACACGTTGGCAGAAGGAGCTGGATGCCGATGGTGATTACTTCGAGGACTGACAATAGGCTACACTGTTTGAATGTCATGTTCTTTTGGGACATTAAAAACGGCAAAACCGTTTATTGTTTACCCTGTAATTACATATCTTTCGCGTATCTATTCACTTAATACACAGAGTTGATCATTTTTTTAGAAAATAAATATAATTTAATTTAGTTAATTATTAATTAATTATGACTTATTAAATTCCATTAAAAGTGAAGAAGACATATTACTTAGTTTTTGCGCCAATCACAACAGGTATTTTGAATAATAAGACATCTGGTGATTGAATGCGTGTTTATTAACGTCGCACTACAAGGCAACAGAAGAACTATGCGTGACGGACCTCGTATTTTTGAACCATGGTCAAGTGATGAGGACAACTGAGCTGGCACCCACCTTTCTAAAATACAACACCACACCAATGGGAGGACTTTGAACCTTAACAGATTTAACGTGCACCCGCCCTTCTATACAGCGGGTCTTCAATGGCACCACGGCTCGAGCTCATGAGACGCTAACCACGAGCTTATGATCATGACCTCTCGGCTACTGGGGTCGACCACTAGGAATATCATGGATACCCTTTTTTAATCCTCAATTCTCTTATCAGATAATGATAGGCAGAAATCCAGTTTCAACATGTATCTCTTCTAGGCAAGGCGAAAAAGTTGGTATATTTTAACAAAAAAAATCTATTGTTTCATTATTTTAATTTATAATCATACGCTTTAATTTTAACCCCTTAAGGGCAAATTAAAAGTTACCTCCAATGCCATTGTTTTACACATAGGTGTGTGTATGCAGTGTTTTGGGGGGAGGAAAGGAAAAGGCATAAATAAGCAAATTTTTCGCTGAAATAAGTAAATCTTACGCAAACACTCCTACACCGTCAAGGTCATTTTATTGCATTCCAAAATCTTCGGAATAGCTTTATTGATAGCAGTGCGGAGAAAAGGATCGTATTTTGGAAAGACGTATATATATACGTCAAGTGCATTTAACACGCCTGTTAAGCGAGACGTATATACTTGTCCTGTGCATTTAACACACCTGTTAAGAGATATGTATATACACACGCTGGAGGCATTTAAGGCAGCGTTTCTTAAACTGTGGGCGCTCCCCCTTGGGGAGGGTGTGATAAATCAACAAGGAGAGCACGAGCATATCGAAAAATAAAAATTAAAAAAAATAACTGGAATGAAGTTAAACAAAATACTTTCTGATATAATAAAAAATACACATTTACACTGATAAAATTTATATATATTATCTGTCGATATTACGTCATCAAAAATAAAAGCTTCAATATTTGATTCTTTCATCAAATAAAAAACAGTTTGTTTGAATTGCTGTAATCCCACGATAAGAGATTTTTTTATTATGTTTTCTTTTTAAAGCTAAAATACGACTCTTTCTGAGAAAAAACATAACACAGATCCAGAATTAAAAAATTTTTAGGAAGATAAGAAATTCATCACTGTTGTTATTATTGAAATACTGTACATTAGCTGTAGGGAGAAAAGGAAGACTTAATTAACTTTTCACCCCCTGATCAAGCAAGGCTGTTGAAATAATGCATATTACACGGGACAGCGAAAGTTAATCTGAAAAAACGATGAACATGAACCGAAAGGAAATTTTTCAAATGCTTCCTAAAGAACTTCATCCACTAAAATATGAAGTCATAAGTGTACCACAAGACACTCTGCGCCCTGTCAAAAAGACACAAGCAAGAAAAAGTTCAACATGCTATTTGTCGATCATCAAGGACAGTAAAACTACAATAACTTGAACAAAATATGACAAATTGCCTGAAAATAACTTTCCTGGAATATTAGTGAAAAGTGTCTGTGGTTTGCGTCCTTTATTAAGGTCATGCACATCTGAATCATTTAAGTTCAGTTTTATTGGATTTTTTCTCAAATTATCAAAGAAAAATTGAAAAGTCCTTGAAAGTTGGTAAGTATACTTTCTCTTAAATTATTCAGTGGAATTACTATTTTTATCGTGTACATTAAAAATAATCATAAAAAAAAAAGATTGGGGCGACTGAGTCACCCTGCACGACCATTAACGTTAGTACCGAGTGCGGGCCTGCTCCCGGGTTAAGATATTTTGAAGTCTTCTCGCTTTAAATATTAAAAATAATACAATTCTTATTCATCTTAGTGTTATACTTTTTTTCGTTATTTAACATTAATTCTGAATGCTAATTCTATGAGGCTTAAAATTATACAGCTCATTTAAAACTATTTACAATATGACCATTAATTTAAAAAATCATTTTACATTTTTGTATACATTGTCCTACACTTGGTTTTATTCTCCTAGCAATTCAGCTATTATATCATAAATGTTTGGTTTTTTTTTTTTAAAAAAATGAACTAGTGCAAAAAAAAAAAAAAAAGAGCGGGTACTTCAGCCAGTATACTTTTTATGTATCAGTACCTGCACAAGGTATTTTTAGCTAATTTCTTAATACTAAATTAAGAACAAGTTTAATAATTATTAGTGACTTCCACGGGCTTGTCTTGCAGAGCAAAATTTTTCAAAGGAAGGCTTAATATTAGAAATTGACACTTTGAGTTAATTTTCTATATTTAGCTGCGATCTGTATTTTATCTTCAAAGCAGCCACCACAGCACAAATCCGTTTTTATTTCACAAAGTTGGGATGTTGAAAATGGGTAATAGTATTCAAATGCTTTCGTTTTTAATGCAAAAAATTCATCATCTACCTCTGCCCAAAATTCAAAGAGCGATTTATTACAAAATTGACTTTTAATTTTGCCACTGGATGTAAAATCTATGAAGATTTCTTTTGTTCGCCAGTTGAGAGCCCCTCTGAAATACTTTGAAATTAATCCCTAACCCACTCGTAACTTGATATCAAGTTGTCCTCAGAAAGAAAATTCTTTGCCAACATAGCTCAATGATTTTCAATGGTTTTAAAAACAACTTCCACATTTCTTCAGATTTATAAGTTTTAACGCAAGACACATACTTCAGTAGTGGTAAATCCAAAATTTAAGAGTTCTTGAGAATATTTTCTTGATTTAATTTTGGGAACCATGCTGGTTGGTGTACTTGTTGATACTTTATTACCGTCGAATGTTCGCTTACGACTTAAAAGTGTATCTATGATTTTTTTTAATCTACTGCCGTAAATACTTAACACTGTGAATTACAACTAACGTGTGCGGGCAAATTATAAAACGCACATTCAAAATAGATTCGGTGGCTATAGAAGTATCGACTCGACCAAAACTGACTGGAATTGTACGAGGTACAGCATTTTTACATGCTTTGCGCAGACGTCCGATAGGTTGCTCAGACTCACACAAACGTTCGCGAGGATGCTAGATGTGATGGATATGATAGAGAGCAACAGACAAGACCAGGGGTACTCAAACTTTTTTTCTACCGGGCCGCATATATATATTAGCTATTTCACGCGAACCGCATATATATTTTAGCTATTTCACGCGAGCCACATACATATGATGGCTATTTCACGCGGGCCGCAACATGAGGATTTATGGTGGGGGGAGGGGAGAAATGCTTTATAAGATCAAGATGACATAGAAAATTCAAAATGGGGAATTCGATCCAAATATTATATGACTCCTATTTTTCTTTGTTGAATTATTATTTTTTATATTTTTATTTTTGTCACTGAATTTTTCTAAATTGTAGAATTTAAGACTCCCTCTTTCACAATTTCTGCTTCAGTAAACGGTTTCATCTTATAACCAATGATGTATCAAATTTCATAAGGTGCCTTTGTTATCGCTGAGACATTACCACTGACAAATATTTTTTTGCTGTTGTAAGGATTATTCAAGAAAGCTTATGGATCATCTCTTGAAAGAAATCTTCGAGGAAAAGTGTCATTGAATGATTCCTGTTTATTGGTGTTTTTAAATAGATTTTCGTGACAAATCAAACAATTACTGAACCATGCTGGTTTTTCGCTACAGAATAGTCAATTTCCCTATCATCTTGAAGCAATTTATTTTCTTCGAATATTTTCCACTAGCAAGATATGAAAGATAGTTACAAATTAGTTCCACTCATAAAATAGTCGCTACTCTACTGTTGTCTATTATCACTAATCAGAAAAAAAATATATCAATTCGCACCCATATGACATCGACAGCAAAAAGCAAAATTGATATGCTTGATTTTTTAACGAAGAATTTCCCAACAAGTTTTCATACATAAATAAATGAATTTCTCAGAGCAATGGGTTATGACCGGGCCACTTAAAAAGGCCCGGTGGGCCACAGGTTGAGTATCGTTGGACTAGACTATTTTTCTAATGACATTAGTATTAATAATTTTTTTTTTACCCGAATGACGACATAATCAGTCGGTAGTGGGAAGCTCGGCGTCAAATGGTCAAGAAGCCAAGCACGGACGTTGGATAAATAAATAAATAAATACTTTTAGAAATGGATGATTTAGGAAATAAGTCTTTAATTAAATATCATTTTGTGTGTGCAATCTGTTCCAATTTAAATATTAGAAAAAGAAAAAAACAACATAATAATTTTCCTATATTACTTAAAAAAGTAATTTACTTAAAATATATATTACTTTAAAGTAATATAGTATATTACTTTAAAGTATTAGTATTACTTTAAAGTAATATATACAAAATCTTATACGTATCTTGTTAATTTGTAAGGTTTATAACTAAGATCATATTGCAGCTTTAGCGTCAAAGTGAATTATTATTGCATTCAATACATTATTATTGCGCCATAAAAATTATGATTGAAAATTAGGTCCCCGTATTGAAGGTTTGAGAAGCACTGATTTAAGGGGTTAGTATAATTCTTTATTTTAGGATGCAGTTCACCATTAAATGCGCCAGTTTAATGATAATAGAATCATCTACATATTTAGAAGTTTCAAATAATTTATATAAATTAATGCTTTCATATTTAACAATATTGTATTATAATAATTAAATGATATTGTATTTTAGGAGATGTAACTGTAATTAACTATAGGAAAAGAATTTCACACATGGAACAGAATTCAAATAAAGAGTGTCTAAAAATTCTTTATAAAATATTGCTAATATATTGTGTGGCTTTCTCAAAATTCTAGTAGGTTTCTGTTCTGATGTAACTCATTATAATTTTTATTTCTTTTTTAGAAAAGAATACCCACATACGGAAAAAGAGAGAGAAGATTGTTATCTACTCCTATTTCTCCTAATATTTGCACATATTAATCCCTGAAGGAAACTTCTATGAAACCGCAGTTCTAACAATCCTATTTTAGTAAATTCTACGAAATACTTTTTATTTCTGATTTGATGTTTGTGTCATTAAAACCAATAACCTTCCTTATTTCTGAGAAGAGGAGAGATTCCAAGAAACTGAAATGCATTGATAAGAAAAAAAAAAATAAAACTACCGATTTCATTTGAAAACCGAACATAATTAAAATATTCAAAGAATTCTGATTTCTCATTAGTTCAAGTGAAACTTAAAACTGATGCTAATGATTGAAATTAATTTCAGGAAATAAGTTTACTTGATAAGTATTTAAATTTTTACAAAATATGTTTTCAGGAACTCTTTTTAAATACCTGTAATCTCTCATTTGTAACTTGATAGCATAAGCTTTAATTCAACAAATTATTTTCAGTGATATATTATAATTTTGAAGTAAGCGCTTTTGAATCTTAACATTCTTAGAATGATTAAACTAAACACACGCAAACACATGCAGGAGTTGTTCTTTAAAAATACAGATGCAGAATCACTTCATTTAAAAGCAGTGTTGTTAAAGATAAATATAATTTTACAATATGAAATAAAAAGTTTTCCTAATTGACAGATAATTTATAAAATGTGAGTGCAGTGTATTTGCAATTTTCCTTTTAATATATTTTTCCCGTGTATTTAAATTTTATGTTCAAGAAATTTCGATATGGTATTTCACTCTAAAATCAAGTTTTTCTTTTTCTTGCTCCTCTTTCTCTCTCATTATTTAAGTAAAATATAAGTATATTAGTAAAAGCTACTTATAAATATTCATTCCCATAGAAGAAATGCTACATAACCAGTTATAAGTTGAGTCACATTATATGATCTTAGGTCACTTATGGCATTAAATAATGCTAGACATTTGGAAAAGATTTATGCAGAAATTTATTTTAGGATCCAAATTCTTATAGTGTCCTTATGTTTTTCCAATCCCGCGCCATGATCTCAAGTAAACAAACGGATTCGAACCCGACCTTTTTGTGAGTTTCATGATTTGTGGTTGGCAACAACTGCAATACAAATTTAACTATTTTTATACTTGGCTCGTGAGAGTATTAAGGAGACCGAAGTTGTGGTTGAGGTATGATTGTGGGTTTCAGACGGAATGTGAGAAGTGGTTTAAGCTCTTCGACTGAAGACATGTTAGACGTATGCAACTGGTTTTTTGCTTCGCTTTTTTAAGATGTTTCGATCAGTTCTATTAGATGTTAGACAGTAGAAGGAAAGGTTCTAATCGGTTGCCCAAGGTCTGGTAATGTTATTTTTCTGTGAACTATGTTTTTAACATTATCTTGATTGCTCCAGTAACGAGCACATTGACTTTATACTTATTTAAACAATAAAAGATATATTTAATGAAACTGCTTTCATATTTATCCCTCCTCGACATAAAATTTCGCTGTCAAACTTTGCTAAAGTTTGGGTTAGCTTACCCTGAAGAATATAACAAATAATTTGGCGTTAGAAAAAAAATACGAAAATTAAATAACTTTTTGCTAGCACAAACGGATTTTATTGAAACTGGTACAAAAATAAACTTATAGAGCAAGACTACTCAAAAGTTTGATTCTTTTCAATTTTGCTATTATACATTAGAAATTGTGTTTGATTGAATTAAAAAAATAATTAGTAAAAATCTGTTCAATGTGGAACAAAATAAAGGCGGGATTCATGGCAAAGTTTCTTCTATGAGGGAGTGTTTATTAAAGTTGCACTGTAAAGCAACACGAGAGCTATTGATGACGGACCTCGTAATTTTTAACTATGGTCAGGTGATGAGGACGACACCTGAGTTGGCACCCCTGCCCCTTCGAGCTTCCACACCACACCGGGGTCGCAGTAGCCTAGTGGTCAAGGTAACGGACTCGTGGCTGGTGTGGCATGAGTTCGAGCCCAGTACCACTGAAGACCCACCGTGTAAGGAAGCGATGCACGTTAAATCTGTCAAGAGCTCATACATCCTCCCGTTGGTGTGTTGTGGTAGTTGGGAGAGGGGTGGTGCTAGCTCAGGTGTCATCCTTGTCACTTGACCATGGTTCAAAATTATGAGATCCGTCACCAAAAGCTCTCGTGTAGCTGAACCGTGTGACGTTAATATTCACTCATTCACACTCCACAGCAGGTCAATGGGAAAACACTGAGCCTTGTGACAGATTTAATGTGCCTCTACACAGCGGATCTTCAGTGGTGTTTGGCTCGATCTCACGACACTCCGGCCACGAGTACAAGATCATAACGAATTGGTTTCCACGTCCACTAGTTTCCTTGGAATAGTGGTGAAGATTTTTAATAGTTATATTATTGCTTCCCCATTATCACAACCGCATTAAAATTTAATTATTGCCTTAAAATGAGGAGAATAAGTAGCAGTATATACAAGCCATCTGAGGAACGAAAATCAAATAATGGATGCAATTTTAATTTTAAAAAAAGCATTGCCTCTTTTTGTAAAATATTTTTTCTCTTTTAACAGAAATTAGACCGTAGTTCTGGTTTAAAGAATATGATAAGGTTGTATACTTCCTCCAGCTTTCTTATCCCTTTGTTATTCAGAAACGTATATATATAATACCATTCAATTTTCCTGTAGAATAATCTAGAGATTTGTGGGAGTTTCTCCAGCAGGGGAATAGTGTAATTTCCTAAGTATCATTAATCACAACTTGTTTGTAAACTATGATAGTTTGTATACCAAAAGGAGAGATAATTACCTCTTACTTCTATGAATTATTTTAGCTTTATATAACGATTAAAAAAGAAGCATTGGAATGAAATCTTTTACGAAGTTATAAACATTTATCTGTTCAAGAAAATCACGAAAAAATAATTTAAAAAAACAGTTTAAAAATTAAGCTAAAAGTCTGAATTTGAAAATAAATTTTGAATTGAAGTTTTAAACTGTCATGAATTTGATAAGCAGTGATGCGAAAATATATAATGAGTAAACTACACGTGACAAGTGACTAAAACACGTGATTGATTTATCTATAAATAGGAGAAAAACGACTCATTCATCACGAGATCTCTAAAACTATTAGACCCCTACAAACTTAAAAATTTTGCAACCTGGTTCATTTTGTTGAGTAGAAATTCCCTAAGAACGGGTTTTAAAAAAATAGACTCCCATGGGTGATTGCGGGACGTTATAGACAAGAATTCCTTTTTTTTTGAACTATTACACTTGCTGACTTTAAATTTAACAACCATGTTTCTGTTATTGAGAAGAGATTTACTAAGAACGAGTTTTGCAAATGTCGACACTCAAGGGGTTTGCGGGAGGGTACGAGGCGTTATATGTAAAAAAAATCCCTTTTATCGAAATATTAAAGACATTAAATGTAGCACACATGTTTCTTCTGTTAAGCAGAGATCCAGTACACATGGTTTTTGCCGAAATCGACTCCCAAGGGAGGCTGTTAGAGTGTTATAAACAAAAATTCCCCTTTTTGAACGATTATACCCACAAACTTGAGATTCAATGAGAATATTTTCTTTGTTTAGTAGAAATCCGCTAAGAGCGGTTTTTGCTGAAATTGTTTTCCAAGATGGTTATAACAGATTACACACAAGAAGCTTTATCGATAATAATTCTCTAATTTTGACTTATTAGACTTACAAATTTGAAATGTGGCAAACATGTTTCTTCTGTTTAGTAGATATTCGTTACAAACGGGCTTTGCGGGAATCGACTCCCAAGCAGTTTACGGGGGGAGGGTTATAATAGACAAATTCTATTCTATTTTTGTACTATAAGACCTGCGGACTAGGAATTTGGCAAGTATGTTCCTTTTGATGAGTAGAGATTCGTTAATGGGGGGAAGAGAGAGGGGGTGAGGAAATCGACTACAAAGTGGAAAGCTACAGGGGGGCATAAATGATAAATATACTTCTATTTTAGAAGCTCTACTCCTGTCCTTTTTAAATTAAGGGGCGATATCTGTAAGAATTTTTTTCAATACAATCGAAGGCTTATAACGCTAGGACTTTATTAACAATAAACTATATAAAGAATGTATAGTCTTACAATGCCTTAAAATATCCAGGGAAGTGGGTGTACAGGCTAGTTCATTTATATCTATTAAAAGCAAAATCATATTCCATGTCCTTCGTAATAAAAAACATATTTAATTTCAGCATTTCAATTTTAGTTTGAATTTTACTAAACAAAGAACACTCCTTTCTGATATCCTGTGTCACATAACATCCCGCATTCAATTATATTGCACGAGAGAGAAATAAAATATTAAATGATCAAATAGAATAAAAAAATCGATCTAATATACCAAAAAAGATTTTTTTTAAATATACAAAATAAAAATTGTATAAATTATATACAAAATATCCTTTTTTCTGTGAAACAGCATTTCTCCGAATCCCGTTTTAACCATTTATCCAGTTTTAGTACCAATATAAACACCATTATAAAGCTGAATGTAAAATATTCTACGGTTTTCGAATCTCTTCGAAAAATCATTTATAATGTGAACGAATGATACGAAATATTAATATTCATGTAATAATATAACATATGAAAAAACAACACCTTTCATACATTTCTTGTTAAAGTAAAAATAATCATATAGTTAGTCTCTATTATACTTTTATGAATATGCTGCTTCAAATTATGAACTAACCTATTATAAGATAAACCTATAAGACTATAACCTATTGTAAATATTTCTAAAATTATGATATAAAAGTTTTTGTTCTTAAATTATATTTTATGTTACATAACTATTTATTCAATAAGGATCCCTTATATAATTTCATGCTTATGTAGAAAAGTAATTAGATTGTCTCATTAGGCAAAGTTGAAGTATTTTTATGAAGGTATCCAACTACCATAAAATTGTGAATTTTGCCAAAAATTGATAATTTTTTTTATGATTTTATTTTATAGGCTATCTTATTAGCTTTATAAAAATACCAAGTTTATTATTTTCCGTTCACTAGGAAAAAACTACAAGCGTTTTAGTAAAAGCAGATGACATTACTTTAAGCAAAATGTCATACTTTAAAATGTGTGTGTTTTCTTTAAAAAAAAAAAAAAAAACCTCAAATGTGGACAGCGATTGCTCAAAAAGTTTTGAAAATAATTAACTGAAATTTTTTGTGTATGTTCTGTATAATAGTAGAAATGTGTTAACCTTCAGATTTATCAACCACTGTTGTATTACAAAATTTACAGTCCTTTATGTTAATATAATCACTGTTATCTTAAGCAATTTTATATAATAACTAAGATAAAGTGTTCTAGTTTTTGTAAGAATTAAAATATCTCTTATCCTAAAAGTCATTTTAAAAAGGAATAACATAGCAACACATCAGAATTGAAAAATTGAAAATTTGTTCGTAATTTTTTGGTACAGAATGGGCCGCGTTTATGTTATTTTTTTGTAAATTTTTACCAATCGGTTTCCCCCATTTTAGTAATAACAATTTATTTTTGTCTTTTTAATTTTAACATTTTTTTCTTAAAATGTACTAAAGAAATCTAAAAACAACAAAAAATCCCCATACCTCTATTTTTCTTTTTTTAAAAAGTTGTGTCAAGTAGTCAGATACCTTAAACTGAGAAAAAATCCATAACCTCAAATTAAGTCACGTATCAGATACTAATACGAAAAAAGTGAGAGTAATTGATTCAATCATTTAATATGAGTAGACAAATAATTATCAAAAAGTTCTAATATAATTCCCCTTAATTTCTTTATTACCTTAATTTATCTGTGTGCTCTGGGTTTTCAGAAATAAATGATTTCTTCACACACACAGTCCAATTTAATCTTTTATAAATAGAAATTGATCCAATTTCCAAAATGATATCACTTATCAAAAATTATAACGGCAATGTATTTAAGAAATCGTTGGGAAATGAAATTCAATTTAACTTAAAGTTCATTCATTTTAAATCGCTTTCAGTCTCAATTTATATATTCAAATTATACGAATCGAACAAATTAGCTGTTGGAAGCTTAGACGCAAAACTTTTCGAACACAATAAACTCACTTGAAAAGCAATTACAATCATATCAGCTGCAACGTCGTTTAAAATATTTATTAAATTAATCCACATTGTGTGGAATACGATTCTTATTAAAAATTTATAATTGAATATTGATATCAAGTACGTAATAATAAAAATTTTATAATTCAAATCTTGGGAAAGAGATTGATGTAAAATGATGTATGAATTTCTTTCCTGCTTATCTGCTTCTAAAAAGAAATGAGTTAAGAATTGAGTGTGTTTAGATCCGGACTTTTTCAGGGGGCACTTTCTTTACCTTTTTAATTAAAATGGAGTGGTTTATTCGAATGTGATGTTCTGGTTCCCAAATAAAGATATAATCCAATTCAATTTAAATATTAAATGCTTGTCGTGATCTATATGCATCGAAATCTTATCTCACAAAACTGACATTTAATTGCTTCCAGCGTATAAATTTGTAAATACTTAAAAAACTACACTAGAGGAAGTATATTCATTTTCCATTATATCCGCATTTGTCCGGAAAATTAATTTTTAATATGCCATTAAATACAACAATCCACTTAACAATTTAACAATACGCCTCAGAAAAATCTTAATGTCAAAATTAATTTTCTTTCGTAGCGTTTCTAAGGAGTTGAGTTTTCTGAAATTAACGTTAAGGATAATTTGTTGTAGCTAATGATGATTATTTCTTTAGCTTATCATTATTTTCTAAGGCTAATGATCATTATTTACCATACATATATCCGAACAAAATTACATGCGAAGGACCTAAAAGATTTTTAGATGTGGTGGATTTTGAGATAAGATAGAGTGAACAATGGATTTGAAGTTTTCTCTTTAGAAACTATGTTTAAAGTTCTATATAATGCCCATTTGAGTTCAGAGTAAGGACTATTTAAAGCAAGTCCAAATGCATGCCAAGTATAATTTTTATTGATTTTAATCTTTATGTAACAATTTAGAATAAAGACAGAAAGATGAATTTTAATCGAGATCGTTGAAAAATTATTAACTGTTATTAAAACTGTGATTTACTAAATATAAGTAATTAATAAGTAAGTAAAACTTTTGGAAATTATTTTCTCCAAACTTAGCTTACATTAATGTGTAAATAAGTCACATTTATGCAATAACTGGATGTTAATTATTGTTAACTTCAGTGTGGAGTAATTTAGTGAGGAATTGGTGAAGGATATTTCATTTAAGCGACATGGTCAAAGTGGCAAGGACAATCCTCGAGTCTCTTAGAAAACGAACCCCGTTCTTATTATATTTTTATGTTTTTTTTTTTTCCTTTTTTAAGGTGGGGCTGAGGATTGGAAATTAACATTGCAGAACTCATATATCCCCAAGAGCTGGTATCGCTTTTTAGTGTGGCACCCTATAGGTGGACACCAATCGCCGCAATGTAATTTTGAAGCCCAGCTTTCTCTCCAGAGGGAATCACCTGAGGTCTGAAGTCATTTTGTCATTTTGTAGGATTGTATTCTGTTGTATGTATTCGTTTTTTTTTTCAACGCATTCATTTTCCAGAGTTAATGCAATTACACAAAAACTAAAAGACTACATATTAAAGATTTTCTTTATAAGCATCCCCTCTAAACAGTCAAAAGGAAAGATAAAAGTCTAGGAGAAACTGTTTAAGAATTTATTTCCGTTGAATTCCCTTGAAGGAGATATCACATTCTATTACAAAGACTAAGAAGCTAAAAACCACTTTTTGAGACTAAGTTTACATTTAATAAGAGGTCAGCTCGGTGGCTAAGAGGTAGCGTGACCATTTCGTAAGCCTAAGACTGCGGGTTCGATCCCGAATGAAGTCGATAGATTTTCTGGATGCGAAAATCTTAGACACGCATTTCATATAAATATGTAGCAAGTGAAAGATCCATTGAGTATCAGTTTGGATCTGGTACTCTCGGCAAAATTAAATCACTGCAATATTTAGCATCCGACAAGAATTTGAATTGAAATTAGTTCAAGCGTAAAAATTTGGTATCGAGAGTCACCATTAGAAGGTACCACCATGAAATCACTCTCACATTTGGGGATTTGCCGTGTCTGCAAAGGCTTAGTTGCCAATATGCAGCCCCTTAAAAAACAATTTTTTAGAAACGTAACTCTTACATCTTGTTTCTCTTAAGTAAAGATTAATGTCTGTTATTCGTTTCCCATCGAGGGTAGTAAATACCTTGTATGAAACTTAACATTTGTTAGATTCGTCTGATTCTTTGTGAGTCTCTGTACGCAGCCCTTGAACTTCCAAGAAATTATTACCCTGGCACTTTATAAAACCCCACTCTCCTTGCTTCTACACAACAACACTCGAAGAGATTTAATTCAGAAGGCTTGGTAGAGTATAACGTGAATAAATCTCCCTTAATCTTTAGAAAAAATAAGATTGTAACTCCCAGCTCATTGATTATTATGATGATGTTACAACAACGAAACTATTATTGTACAACTAGGAAACCTTATTCTGTTATTCCAGTTCACAAAAAAAATTATACATTTATTACGTAAAAAATAACTAATATTTACTATTAGATATATAGGGGAAATCAATTAATATAAAAAAATTTGAGTTAAAAGAAAATTTTGATTCATAAAGCAAGAAGAAAAGTATTTTTAACTCTATATAATTATATTACACACACAAGTGTAAATATTCAAAACTTTTAGCTATTTCATAAAATAACCATTCCTTTTTTATAATTAATTTGATATAATTTTTACTTTATCCAAAGAAAAAAATTACGGTTTTCCAATGCTTTATCTATAAATAAATTTTATTTCTGTCCTTATATATATATACCTTCCAAATTTTTTATCCCTATGCTACAACAAAAATGTAGGAAATTCAGGTAAAAATTTGTAAATTCGTTTGATAAATGAATATTAACTAATCCTTTGTTTTTCAATATGATTGCATTTCTTAATAGAGTTGCATTGAAAGGAATGGAATATTAAGAAATTCTTTCTTTTTTCATATTTCTTAATATTTATTCAAAAATTATTAGCATTTTTTCTTTGCTCGAAAAGAAAAACTAATAGGTTAATAAAAACTATAAAGCAATACGGTACTACAGACGCAAAGTGCTTATACATACCTCAATTCACTCCTTCATATACTGTTTTTTAATAGTTCTATGTGTTCTATTTATTAATGAGTGATGTAATTAAGCTTGGTATGGCAATATAATATGTTTAACGTTACCAATTAAATAACGTAAGCTTAAATGTGAATGAGCGTTTATTTTCTTTAAACTTACATGATTAAAATTATTTCATTTTTAATCACTTTAAGAATTTTACTTCTTTGTACACCGTATGAATGAAATCTATTCTAAATAATTGCAAATCTTTATATCTAAAATGAATCATGAAATTGCCCATTTATTAAAAAAATGCACGATAATTTATCAAATAAAATTTTTAATATTAAGTAATAAAATTTAAATGTTAGTAATAGTAATAAATAAATAATAATAGTTAAAAATTTATAGAGGAATACCCATTTATCCATGAATGCATTAAGTTTGGAAGTCAAACTCAAACCGAGTGACTCTAAAGCAGTTATGGTTAGATGAAATAGTATAGTTGAAAACTAGTTTGCCCTTTTCTTAGAAGTTTTGTATAATTTATTAATCAATTCAACCTTGATAAACACGTTTTGAATAAATAAGGTGAACATTGGGTAGTTGGACATAACTGGTTACTTGACTGCAATTCGAAATGTGGATAAGTAGCTATTTGTAGGCTATTCTGTTTTTCTCCAGTTAAAATTCTCAGATTCTTTGAAAATCCACTTCAATTTTGATTTTATGCAACTAAGCGCGAAGGTGATGAATGATTTTGTTATGGGTAGTTTAAAAATACGTGCGGTTAAAGAGTTCGTAAGATAATGCTTCATTTATTTGTATTTGGTAACGATATAACTCGCAAATTACAATATGTAACAAAGAATTTTAAAATTGAATAAATTTCAAACATAGGAGGATTATATTGTTTGCCATCACAATATAACAAATTAAGATCTTGGAAGTAAATGGAAGAACTGTCGGCTCGGTGGCCTAAAGGTAGCGTGCCCGCTTTGTAAGCCTAAGACTACAGGTTCGATCCCGGTTGGAGTCGATAGGTTTTCTGGATGCGAAAATCGTAGGTATGCATGTCATATGATTATGTAACATGTAAAGACCCCTTGAGTATCGATTTAGCTCTGGTATTCTAGGCAAAATTAAATAGCGGCATTATTTACCATCCGATGAGAACTTGAATTAAAAATTAATACAAGAGTCAAAATTGGCAGCAGGAGCCTCCACTAGAGGGCACCACCACTGGAATGGCTCTCACATTTAGGGACTTAACGTTTCAATGGCTTGTTGTCAATACTCAGTGTATTAGAGAAATTAAAATATTTATTCTTGAAATTAGAAGATAATTATTTTGGAATAATATGCAATAGTTATTATAATATAGATTTTTATCACGAAACAGATTGATATAATAAAAGTAAATATTATCTGAATGTTAAAATAATTAGTTTAATTTAATTTCCTTCCAAAATTCTCCATTGAAAATACTACAACATGTTTTACGCCTGCTTTATTTTATGCATTTAATAAATGTATAACTTCAGCATTTGTAGTGTAAATTCTGTCTAGAATAAACGTATTTAACCATTTTTACGAATACTCGGACGATACTTAATTCTTTTAAATTCTGGAATATTCTTTTAAATTCCCTCTTCTAAGATATATGGCAGCACGGGTTCTATGATGAGTATTTTAGCGGGGAAGGAGAATAGTGTTATAGCAGAAATTGTGTTTTCAGCGGATAGCGAAGATTGTCATTTTTGTTCCGAAAAAGTAGTTAAATGTCAAAGTGTCTTATTTTTTTTTGTGTATTAATGAAAACCTTAGAAAATGACAGGACTATTTATTTTAAGTGAACACAGTGTATATAATTTATTCTACAGTTGAATATATTTAATTAATTAGCTCTAACGAATTAAATTTCCAAAGTATTTTGTTTATGTATATCGTTTAATTTTTAATGTAGTGATTAAAAAAATATTGAATGGAAAAAAAAAACAGCAGTAAATCATAATGCGGTAGAAAAAGGGTTAAAGGATTTTTTTTAAACAAAAATAGGAGCTTTGTTGTATCAAGATGGTAACCAATTGATTATTCAAAGTATTGTCCATATCTAGTCACTATTTTTATTCATCTGTTAGCAGAATACTAATTATGCGTTGAAAGAAGGACTGGTCTTCAAAAGCAGCCGAAGAATCGACCCCTTTTATACGATCCTAGTAAGAATGTATAATCTGCTTAAGCAGTCCATGAGACCTTGATTTAAAAATGTCGTAGTTTGAGGTGCAATGTCTGGAAAACACGACGAGTAGAGGAGGATATTCCATATTGAGTGTTTCCAAGTAATTTCTGCCTGGCACTGCAGCATATGGTAGACCAGGGATCGGCAATTTTTTAGTTCTGCCCCCCCCCCGTCCTAAACCAATCTACCAATATGATTCAGCATGTCACTCAGTAGGATAGGTTTGAAACATTTCGATTTCCATGATAATACGTGCAGAGTTACAGAATTGAAGACACTAATACAGATTTACAGTTTTATTGTATATTAATTTTGCATCATTTAAAGATATTTCTTAACATAAAAATAATCAGATTAAAATATATTTCTTTCTTCAACAAAAATTATAAAAATTAAAATTGTACATATATTATAACTAAGTACTTTTAAACATATTTATTAAAATAAGAAGCAGACAGCATAAAATACAAGTATTTCCCTTCATTATAGTTAAATTAAAAAGATAAATAAAATTTTTAATATCAACCTAATGCTTGTGCACCACTCTATTTTCATATCAGAAAATCAAGAGTGTAGTTTGTAACTTTCAATTTGACTCGATTCTGAAAATTTCAGTTGTTAAACAATTTCTTTTCGGACTCGAAATTTTTTTCACATGAGGAAAGATTTTTTATTTAGATAGGTAGAAGCAAAAGCGGACAGCAGAGTACATACACAATCTTCTCTCTTCAAACAATTGAATCTATCCAGCAATGACATTCAATAATTTACAAAACAGCTGTAAATTTATCTTTGGAGTTATTTTTAAGATTTTTTCGTAATTCCGTAAGTGTATGTAATTCTGAAGACGTTTGTCAAATAAGCTCCATTATAAATTCATCATCTTACATCCACTCAAACATTACCAAATTTGTAGAAACTTACAGTAGTACAGAATGCCATTGAGAATTGTTCTACGTGCCACATGTAGCACGCTTGCCGACTTCTGTAGTAGACCATTATCGTATTGCAAGTGAGTGAATATTAGCGTCACACTGTTCAGCTACAGGAGGGCTTTTGGTGAAGCACCTCGCAATTTTCAACCATGTTCAAGTGACGAGGACGACACCTGAGATGGCACCCTCGTCCCTAACTACCACACCTCACCAATGGGAGGAAGTTTGAGCTCTCGACAGATTTAGCGTGCATCTCTTCCCTACACGGTGGGTCTTCAATGGTACTGGGCTCGAACTCATGACACACCAGCTACGAATCTGTTACCTTGACCACTAGGCTACCATGGCCCTTTATCGCATTGCAAAACCACTTTGTTGAGTCTCTGCACATGTTCAGGCCGTTTCACTTTCAATGATCGACTGATAAGTATTAACTGTGTTTTTACATTAATTGTCCTTTAGCATTAATCGGTAATGGTTTCTTGGGATGGTTTCACTCGGGTTTTAGCAACTGATAATATACTACAACCAACTGATCTCACCAAATACGGAGTAGAATTTTTGATTCATGAAAATTCGCCATTGATATTGATGCGATTGATTGTGGTCTTAAACTCAAATTTTTGAACAGTGATCAAGTTACAAGAACTGCAGCCGAGTTCCATAAATTCAAAGAAAAAAATAGTAATATTAACTTAGAGAAAAATATTGGCAAATAATATTTACTTTTGAATTCAGTCGCATAGAACTATTTAAAAATTCATATAATAAACTTTTAAAATATTACCATATACGAATAATGTGAATACTATTTCACTTAAAAATTAATGTAAAGATTTTTTTAGGAGCATATATGCTTCAGGGCTCTAAATTTTAATTATATGAGATATACATAATTTTATTAGTTATTATTACTGCTTTAAATCTATTATTGCCTTTTTAATCGTAAGAACATAAAAATTAGAGTTTTATAATTTAACAGAAAGCCCGAAATCTTGATAAATATTTAAGTGTTTACTAATTATTTTTATGTTTTTCTGAAATAAACTATATTTGTTTGATGAAATAAACTATTTTCATTAAATAATAAATAACCCAAGCTTCCCAAACATTATTAAACACTATTAACATTATTAAAATCTGTGATTAAATTCTTGCTAAGGTATATTATTTATTCTAAATACTGAAATTATTCAGTAAAGTAGTATAACAAGAAATGGGTACATTATTAGAGAACTCGATTTAAAATGCTTTTCAAACATATTGTAATAAACAAATATATCAAAAGGAAACAGAGATAAATAAAGTTCTGAAAAAAATATGCATGCTTTTCTATCCATACCTGATGCAGTACAATGGAAATTGATTATAATATTTCAAAGATTATTTTTGGAACAGAGATAAATTGTTGTTTCATATAAACACACAGCAATGTATAATATCGTGTTGAAAAACAAGAAATTTTATGAAGAGTTTTCCCTTTTGGAATATATATTGCATCTTTATATTGCCAAATATATTCAGACTTTACATTAGTACATTATGACTAAAACAAAAAATTCCTTTTAAGCGTAATGGAATACTTTAGTTTTTCTAATATCAACAATATATTGCAAATCATATATTTATAAACATTACACTTCAATATGTATGCAAACAATACATTATTAAGTAAGTATGCAAAATTTTCCAAATTTACATCTCCATATTTTTTTCTGTCAAAAATTGTATAATTTTTCTAAATCTTCTAAGTAAAAATTATGAGTGTTAGACAATTTATATATATATTTATATATATTCATATATAAGGAATTCAAAAATATTTTCAGCATATTTATACACTTTTTATATAAAATATTTTGGCTGAAGTTGAACTACAAATATTGAAACAAATGATATTGCTTGACTTTTAAAATTTTAATTTGAACCTTCTCAATTTGGAGGAATTTTCCCCAAATTGTGTCTTAACACAATAACGAAGATTTTCTTTTAAAACAAATTATTTTGTCTAAAAAATTGGCTAAAGAATATTCATGTTATTTTTTATTCGTAATATATTAGTTCTCTTCTAATTTCTAGTAACATTTAAATCTAGTCAACTATTTTATAAAATAATTTCCTTTTTGGTTTTGCAACATCCGAATTTGATATATTTCGGAGGAACTGAATTTATTTTCTTTAATTATTTCCGTTGTACCTACTTTTTTTTAAAAAATGAATGTTCAAGCTTATGAATGACGTAAAAAGCAAAAAAAAAAAGGCTAATTAAGGTTTATATTAGTATCAGTATCGTCAAACAGAAAATATTAGCATGTTACACAATATTCTATAAAATGTCTTCCATTTTTAACCTTGTAACCTTAAGTAATTCAATGTTAGCATTTTAAAGGGCTCTTCCCAACTTAGCATTTTTAACTGTGGGTGAATTTATTTTTTAAGCATTTTGAACGAACACTACGCGTAAACTTAGTTATTATACAATAAAAATAACGTAATAACAAGTTTCCATAGCATCGCTGTTTTTCTCATCTAAGTTTTATTCTTTTTATCAATAAGAATACATTGTCATAGATGGCAGCATATAATTATTTTCTTTTGGGATGAATTTTCCCATGAAACTTTTGAGCTCCAAACGTATAATTAAAATTCTTTGTGGAGAATATGGCTCACAAATTTTAGATGAGAGTGTTATATTATTCATAATTCGGTTGACATCCTTCCGTGCGCTTATCAAAGAGTATCTAACATTGCTACAAAATATTACTTATTATTCGTTGCTATGAAAACTTAGATTGATTCAAAAGTGAAGCTGTAGTAAATTATTAATTTATATTGGTGAAAATAATGTAACCTTAACTGCATGAGACACGCAATCTTTCAAAAGAATGGTGATTAAATTTTCTATATATGTGCTGATTTTTTTAAAAGAGGGAGCTTTTTTGATTTCAAAAATCAGCACTTTTATTTTAGAAGAAAAATGATATGATGACGAGCCGGGGGTATACTTTTCGAACCACGTTTTCATAAAACTAGCTAAACCAAAATTTTATATAAAATTTAAAGCTGTCATCAGTTGAAATTGCTTATAATACTGCGCCACCGATAGTTTTATGTTTCCAATATCTGTATGATCATTTATCTTTAATGTTCAAGTCATGTCATTTCAGTCTCTCTCTAGTAGAGATTATTTAACACTATATTATACATATATGCCAGGCTCCAGTCCTGCTAGTAAATGAAGGAAGTTGTCAGCTTTAAATATTAGTACTTTGTTATCATTCATAATCACTATTCCAACATGGCGGCCACTTGGCGCCTAATTAGACGGAACCAAAAACATCATCACAGCAAGGAGTCACCGGCGTATATAAATGTCTCGCTCAGCCAAAGCATTAATTGCCTTGGACGTATAAGTACGTCTTTTCGAAGTACGATCTTTTCTATGCACTGCTATCCATAAAATTATACCAATGCCTTTGAAATGCAATAAAAGAACCTTGACAGTGTTTGTGAAGGTCTTACCTATTTCAGAGGACTTTCTTATTTATTACTTTTCTTTCCCTTCCCTCAATGCATCACATACGCTGGAGGCATTGGGGAGCGAATCCCGTAACTTTCAAGCAGCAGTTAAGGGATTGATTGCTTATAAACCGTACAAATTATCAAGATAA
Organism: Trichonephila clavata; assembly: GCA_019973975.1. NCBI lineage: Eukaryota > Metazoa > Arthropoda > Arachnida > Araneae > Nephilidae > Trichonephila > Trichonephila clavata. The sequence continues at coordinate 68,218 of BMAO01018914.1, read as the reverse complement.
GTACTATTTTTTGTATATAATTATATATATGACAAGCCCATGGAGTCACTGGTTATTATTAAACTTGTTCTTAACTTACTATTAAATTAATTATAAAATACGTTATGCAGACTTATGCTTTTATAAGTGTATTATATCAGTACAAATGTTAATTTTATTTTTATTATGTCAGAATGTATTTTGTTTGTTTACTTTCAGTAAATTAATAATTTTTTAAAAATAATTTTTTGTTTTCGATTTTTCAATATGCTTACGTACCCTCGTAGAGTTATTACGCCCCCTTAGGAGTGTACGCCCCACAATTAGAGAAACGTTGTTATAAGAAGTAAATGTACTTGTTTCTTCACGTTCTTAATTATTGGTGTACACTGTATCTCTTGATAACGCATTATAGAAGGAAACTCAACCCCTGAATTACTTATCCCTTGTTTCATCCAATGCTGTATTCTCATTTCAATGGTTCATGCATTTAAAGTTCCTATAACACCGAATTTTTATTTGCAGGAAAATCATGCATATAGAGCTTAGATAAAATTAACGATTGCTTAGCGCTTTTATTATGCATGCCGACTAATGCTTTATGCATGCCTTGTAATATGTAATTTCATTATGTGCAAAAAAGCTGCAATTTTTTCGCTTTTTTTTCAATTTCTACCATTAGTTCACTCTCTCCCTATATATATATATATATATATTGTTCAAATTTTCAATCGTTAATAAAAAAAATTTTATTCATCCACTGAAGTTCAAATGTATTTTTTAGAACTTATAATGGATGACACTTGATGTTAATACAGTTTTTTCAAATATTAATTCATTAATTAAATTTTATTTTTTTAATTTTAAATTTAATCTGTGATATATATTTCTTACGGAGTTAGAACTACCTGCCCCAGATGGTGCCAGGACGCCTTTCTAACGAATTTTTTCTTGGTTTCAAATACATTTTTTAAACTTGTAGTGCGGACACTTGATGTTAATACAGTTTTTTCAAATATTGACTCATTTATTAAATCTAATAAACGAAAAAATAATTTTTTTTTATATAGCTAGTTATATTATACTATAGCATTATTTAGCAAAGCTTTCAAGATTTTTTAGAAGCGTTCCTGCAACTGTTTGTCGATGCGTATACTCATACATAGAATATTACATATACATTTATTCATGTTTTGTAACGCCTTTCCGTTATAAAACTTAATTAAGAACATAAAATTTATATCTTGGCATCTTCTATCACATGTTCTTACTTTTATCTAAGAACGATATACAAGACAACGCTTTAATTTAATTTATCTGATTCTTTAAATTCGAAAAGTAATCACACATAAACAGGCATCAAACACAGTTTTTGGATGCAAATGTCAATTAGTGAAAAATTGATTTTTAAATTTTTATTGGAAAGTAAAATTTAATTTTTTCTGCTTCTAATACTATACAAAATTTTGTTCTAAGTGAATTAAAAATATTTTAGCCGTCCAATTTATGTTATTGGTATGCATAACTGAAGGGCAAAGACTTTACTGTAGATTGAAATTTCTGAAATCTGAAAATTCTCACACAAAAGAAACATTTTTGTAAATTTTACGCATTTTATAACTTTGAACGTTTGCACATAAATTAATACAATATAAATAAATATTTTGGTGAGAGATTTTGTGTCAATTGTATGGTTTAAATCAGAGGTACTCAAACTTTTTTACCTTCGTGCCACATACATATGACAATTATTTCATGAGGGCCACATCACGAGAATTAATGGGGAGGGGGAGCACACACAAAAAACTTAGGCAACATTGGAGATTTAAAATGTGGAAAATTGATCAAATATTCTCTCATTGTTGGCTTTCATTTTAATATTATGCTAATCTCTCTATCAAACGGACACAAAAAAAACCGGGTTTGTGTATTTTTTATGGGATACTTTCGATTTCTTTTCATCCATGACCACGTACCTTGTTTATATTCTGTCATACAAACAAAGCTGCCATGCAGTTTTATAATCTGATCTTTTTCTTTAGACAAAAAACCTCATTTACTTTTATTTCAAGTATTAATTTATCATGTGCCGAATGGTAGCAAAGAGTTCTAACTGAATTCCAGACTGGAATTAGTATTGTTTGCTTAATTCATTCAGATTTACCTGTGTATTTTTTTCAAATTTATTTAAAAAAAATTTTAATTTCACTAAAGCAAATAGTTCTTTTGGGAAATAAAGATCAACTTATATTTTTTTGGTCAGTAAAATTAATAAGTATGGATCTTATAACAACTAAACATAAAAAAGACTCAAAATCATCATATTTAAAGGAAAAAGATGATATCCGAAAATAATACGAAACGATGTCGGGGATAATAGCCTTTGTTGCTCCATATCCCACAAAACATATAACTATAACTGTAACTTTAACGATGTCAGAATTCACCTGAAACATCCACTTTTGTGAAAAGAACTGAAATTCTTATTCCTTCCGCAAGGTCAATAATGACATTAGTATGACATTTTTCCAACCCGAACCAAGTTGCAATTCAACACACACAAGCTATATTTCCTAAATTATTACAAAAATTCATAGTAAAAGCTGTTCACTCTCTGTTGTTATCAAACACCACCATTCAATGTGGTACTCTGTAAAAGAATTGATCTTCTATGTATTTTATAAAGAAATATATGGAACTGTTTTCGCAAGTTTTCAAGAGGAGGTAAAAATCACACGCATGATATAAATAGCAAGCTCGTTAGAGTCTTCTTATCTAATTAATGAAATGCAAAGTAGATTTAATATAAAAATAATAATGTATATTCTGTGCAAATTTCCTCAGTATAATGAAAGTGTTCTCAAATAATTTTAATCATTATTTATACCAAGCCTTAATGTTACCATGTAACAATAAAATTAACAGCATAAATTATGCCTATTCTATATTTATTATTTTGCAGTTATTATACGTCAAATTTGTGATTATATTAGAAATTAAAAAAAAAATTATGCTTACAATTTTTAAAAAAAACTACTTTAAATTAAAAATCTGCTTTAAAACCAAAATTAAAGACATGCTTTAAAATTTTTATCCAGTTATTGCAAAACTCTAAAAAAGTATTCTTCTAATAAAGAATTATAATTTCTCGGATATATAGCAATAATAATGATTGTTTGAAAGAAGAGATTTCTGCATACATATATCTGTTCTTTTTTCCTTTCTTTAAAAATAACTTCCAAGTGAATATTGAGTTTTTCATATAAATAAATGATCAATTAGCTCTGCGTAATTACATGCAAATACTCCAACAAGTGCTGATATTATTGCTGGTTTTAAGTCCCAGGGATTTTCATATTCTTGATTTTCCCTAAATTCTGAAATCTACTTTTAAATTCATCGGATAATGGTTTTATATCATTTGAAATAATTGTAGATTTCCCACAAAATATCAAGACCATACTGTTTAGCTTTTGTCATGGTTGAAATATTATGTATTATTTCATTTTGTATCTCACTACAAAATAGGCAACATTCCAATTGTCTTGAAAATACCTTGAAACAATCAGCTTCAACTATAAAAAATGGTCGCTACTCCAGCTCAGTTTAGTAACGCACTGTTGTTACTCCACTATTATTTGTTATTACTGATTGTTACAGTTACAAACAGAAAAAAAAATTTGCAAATCATACGCAGGAAAATTGATAGATTTCATTGCTTGATTGTTAGAATCTCACGCTAAATTTTTAATGCATTGTTCTTAATTGATCTTCTTAGTACAATGTAGCCTGACAGGGCTACTGAGAAAAGCCTACCGGGTCACAAGCGGCCGCAAGTTGAGTATTGCTGGTAAAAATTGTCAATGAATTTTCATCATTTGAAAGCTTTTTTCTTTGTTACTTCACATTTAAATTTTTAAAAAATCACAATTTTTAAATTTTTTTAAAGTAATAATAATGAAATAAATACACGTATAAAAGTTATCGACTGAATGACCAGTCTCAACTTTTTAAAATTTTCCTTAAACACAATCCTTTTTAATATTGCTGAGAAAGGAACAGTCCTGAGTGAAGTTAACAAAATAAAGAATACAAAAAGAGCATGTAAAATCATTGAGTTTGACTCAATTTATGACAAATATATCGACATTTTTCTTTAAAAATAATAACTGTATTTATTACTTTTCGGATAAAATGATTCAGAATAAATTTGAGAACATTGAGATGAGTTGTGTATTTCACATCACGTTTACAACCTAATTTATATCAAATAAAAAAAGTCAATTTTATTGGTTGCCCTCCTTCAGTTTCCGGATTATTAATCATCAATTGGAAGTCTGTATGAAAGCCTTTCGTCTAATAAATAACGAATTGGAATTAAAAAGATATTCAAGAAAAAAAACTTCTATGTCGCGCAACACATTAACAAGATTCATTACTTGTCGTGGAATGACATATAATACGCAAAACTTGTAATTAATGCGAAGAGGAGTTTTTGCTGGTTTCTTTTTTCCAACTTTTTTCTGCACTTACACATCGCCGTTTTTTTCATAATTAGTATCAACCCGAGTTCCGTTTTTAAAAGGTTCCTCTTAATAGCATCATTTCGTGCTACAAATTCGTCGAATATATCTCCCAAATTTCCTTTAAATCCATGTTCGATAATATGTAAGAACTCCATTCGGTTTATCAACTATTTGTACTTTAGTTTATTTCTAATTTTTTTCTCTCTCTCTTCCCCCGGTTTTCCAGTTCTTTCATTTTCGATCTGGAAATGAAAGAAAAAGGAATACAAACTCTAGGCTTGCCTAATTAAGAGAAGGTGATTTTTTTTCACCCGCTCTGGAGTTTTCTCCACTAAGCTGATAACTTGGATATTCTTGTTTTCGAACGGTTTTTCTTTTTGATAAATGTTCCTAAAGCAGATAAAAAGAATTATGTCATTTAAGCAACCATTGAGAACTTAATGCTTTCAAAAAATTATCTTTTATACAAATAAAATATTCTAAATTTATTCCATAAGAAGTAAAATGTTCACTAAAAAATAAAAATAAAAAGATTTTTCCTCAAACTTTTCTGATTTTAGCGAACAGAAAAAAAAAATTCAAAAGAACTACGTTGAGCTCATTAACTTTATCTTTTTTTTTATTCGTATTCTTTACTTATTTTTGATTTCATACAATCCTATAAATGGGACATCTTAACATTCTTTTACACAGTGTTAAAAACAAAAGTAGTGGAAAAAATCCTTTTTATTTTTCCATTTATTTTCAGTATCGGAATAAGAAATTCTTTCTACTTATGTAACGTTTTTTTTAATGTTACTTTTTTTGAATTTCAGAAATAACGGGAAAAATTTGTACATTTTAAAGAAATTCATTGCTTGAAGGGAAAAAATCCTAATTTTCATTAATCGAAAAGGTCTTTTCAAAGCTTAGTAATCTTTTTTTTTTTGTACGTTCGATTGCTCTTTATCAAGTAAAGGAGTTTTCAATTTAAGTACTACACTCCATTTATGCATTACAGCAACTAAATAATAAGAAATTCAAGAAATTCAAGGGCTAAAAGGCATATTATCCCCAAATTAATCTTTTAAAAAGCTGTGAAACTTAAATTACACGAACATGAATTCAAAGTAAATGATTATTTTTGAGATTAAGGGATTAGTAGGAGAAACGGAAATACGTTAATCTTTATCACTCGTGCTAAATAAATTAAAAATGAAAAGCAGAGAATTAAATATTTAAAATGTGTGCTCATACATAAAAATGCCATAATCATGCAATAACACTTCATGCAAGGGGGCCACTGATGCAGATACAAGTTGAAGGAACGCGTTAATGAAAAAGTATTTATAATAACAGCGAAGCCAATTGTTTGTACAAAGAAAGCCAGCAATACAATGAGTAAATGAAATGTAAACGAATATAAATTATTTTTATGTTTACATTCACATAATTGTCTATATAAAAATTAGTTCTGAAAGATACGTAGGGACATTTAAGGCTTTAATAGGTGTCAGCAAGTCAATGGTGTCAGTATTACCACCACGTGTCAGTACGTGGATCTACGAATATTGGATTTTCAAAAACAAGCCCAATGTGATCTGTCAATCTTTTGGAGCAAGACGAAAATGATTTTTTGGTTGTCTGATAACTATCGATAAATCTTCGATCTATGAATATGATCCAGAGATTAAAGATATGAGCAGGGAGTAAAAGCACAGCTACTCACCTTTCCAAAGAAGGGGGCAAAAATCTGCAGGGAAGGTAATGCTGTCGATTTGTTTTAATGTTATGGAATCATCTAAACAGAGTACCATCAGGAAGATCAAATCATCATTAGTGCCAATTACTGCACACTTTTGAATGAATTACGTGTCTCTGATTAAAAAAGGCTTCGGTATTATCACTAAAGGTATCCGTCTTTTTATTGATAATATACCAGCTCACTCATCAGTAATCAAAGTCGGTAGAGAAATCCAAGTGGCTTTGAAATTTTACCATACGTTCCTGTTGTCCCGATTGCGATAAAAAAACGACTTTTTCTTATTTTTAGAATTAATATTTAGAACTTCAGAGAATAATATAAGAGTTAAGATTTGACAACACAAATAACGTCTTTCAATAGATGAAAAAAAGGATTTTCGACACATTCTGCTGACTGCAATGACATTCTTCGGAAGGTTAAGAAAAGTTGAGAGAGAGACCAGTATTAGTCAGGGTGGTAACTACTTTCAAGAAATCTTAATAATAACAAATAATAATTAAGCTTATATCTCAATTATTTTGAATAATAATTAAAACTTCATGCCGCAAAAAGATATTTTATATATAATGCGGTTGTTAATAATAATACTTACTGTATCGAGCATTTTTTTCAAGTATGAATACGAATATTGTTCATATTTCCTGTCGCATGCATTATGGGAAAGCATTCAATCAAATTACAATGGCATTTGCTGAGAAAGCAATTTATTGTTTATTTTGCTCAAAATATATGAAGTTAGCTCTGCGTCATTAAAGCAATTTATTAAACATCATTGTTGCTGCAATATAAATATAAATGCATTTTAGCATATCATATCTGAGCAATAGTTTGTGGCAATATTATTATTTAAGGTATCCGACAACTCTAAAATTGTAAATGTTAACAAAAATTGACAAATTTTTTTATTAATTTTTCTGCCATCTTATTAGCTTTATGAAAATACCAAGTTTATTATCTTCCGTTCTCTAGAACAAAATTAGAAGTGTTTTAGTAAAAGCAGATGCCATTACTTTAAGCAAAATGTCATACTTTAAAACGCGTTTTACTCGAAATGTGTTTTTTTTAAATACTCAAACGGGGCCAGCGATTGCTAAAAAAGTTTTGAAAATAATTAGCTGAAATTTTTTGTGTTTTTCTGTATAACAGTAGAAGTGTTTTAACCTTAAAATTTATTAATCACTGTTTTATTACAAAATTTACCGCCTCTTATGGGAATATAATCACTGTTTTTCTAAGCAATTTCATATAATAACAAAGTGCTCTAGTTTTTGTAAAAATTAAAATACCTCTTATCCTGAAAATAATTTCAAAAATGAATAACATAGTAACACATTAGAATTGAAACATTGAAAATATGTTCATAAACTTTTGGCACAGAATGAGCCGCGCTTATGTTATTTTTTGTAAATTTTTACCCATTTTTTCCCATTTTAGTAATAATAATTTCTTTTTCTCTTCTTAATTTTTGCATATATTGTATAAAATGTACTAAACAAATCTAAAAACCACAAAAAATCTTCTTATCTCCAATTCTTTTTATAAAAAAGTTATCGCAAGTAGTCGGATACCTGAATATAATACCAATTTTGGAAAAAAAAGTTGGAGTTCCTGTCACTTGCATTGTGGGAATGGATTCAATCAAATTATAATGAAATTTGCTGAGAAAGCAATTTATTAATTATTTTGCTCATAATATATGAAATTAACTCTGCGTCATTGAAGCAATTTATTAAACGTCATTGTGCAGCAATATAAAAATAAATGCATTTTAGCATATCATATTTGAGCAATAATTACTGCAATATTATATTTACTTAATGCTCTTAAACTTAAATCTTTATATTTGATATTTCCAATGCAAAACGTTTTCTAGATTTTCTCAAGATTTCAGCTCTTAATTCAACTCAATTCAAAATAATCTCCTTTCCTACTGGGAGAAGACTTGGGACAGTCTCGAGTTTGGATTGGAGAGCATTGTCAAGCTGAAAAATCGTCCCTTTCACAGAAAACCGTTTGAAATGAGATTTTAAATGAATGTGTTACATCTCTGGGTATGCTGCTGAATCCATATTACTTAAAATAAATGCCAAGGTTGCTGTTCTGGGAGAACCAACACATCCTCTCTAATCATTACAGATGTCTTGCCTCACAGAAATTTTGGAAAAGCATTGCGGCTCATCACGCAATTCTTGTCAGTTCTGTTAGTATCACCTTTGTCCAACCACGGAGAAAACTTTCTCGAATGGAATTAGTGTTCAAAATAGTTTGCCTCGTGTTTTATCCCACTGATCTCTATTAACAATTGGATTTTGCTATATCCTAAAAGTTTAAGTTTACTTGTATATTTTTTGTATGTCTTATCTTCAGATTTTAATCTTGTTTGATTTTTTACCGTAGAATTAGTTTTGAAACAAACCTAAAAAGTGAAAGATTGACAATGTTTATGAAATTTCGCATACCTCTTATAACATAAAATATTAGAAATTGTTACGTTTACATTAATGCATGCTATAAATTTCATGTGTGACATGTATAATTTAAGTTCTTTTATGCGTCTTAATGAAACTTTTCAATCTGTTATCTTTCTTAAAATGACTCAAACCTATTATATGTGTGTCTATAGTATGTTTATATTATTAATTATAAGTAGGTATAAATCCTCAAATCCTTTCCAATATAATAACCAATTTTTACAACCTCATTAAATTATAAAACGAAGGAAATATTGCTTGGAAATAGAAATATATGTATTACGTTTCCTTCGGTAACGTGCATTGATATGTCAATCCATTTATTATTTTTATTACCTATATTTCTATTTTACGCTAGATTAAGCGCCTGCAATCTAGGACACGCGTGCCAGATTTGGTACGCGGTACAATTCTTAAAGGCACTTTACACCACACTATGAAATTGTCAATTTTTGAGCTGATGCAAGTTGATAATTTTGAAATTGAGCTTACTGAACAAATATGTTCAGAATAGTGGGAAACAAAACCTTCGAAATTAGAAAAAAACTAAAGATAACTCTAAAGATAAATCTACGGTTATTTATTTTTTTTAATTGTTAAGTGCTCTTATTGGGGGAAATTTAATTGTTGGATATAAAGAACAAAAAATGACAATTAACAAATTGCCACTTTTTGTTCTTTATATTTATGTGAGCAAGTCTAAAGAAAAATATTCTAAGCTTTCAAGTTGTTTAACAACTGAACGCTGAGAATTGTGTCAAATTGAAAGGTCCTTATGAAATTGCGATATGAAATATAAGGTTCGTATTAAAATGTTAATTTTTTATGTAACTATATTGAAGGAATACTTATATATTTTATGTTGTTCATTTCTTAGTTTAACAAATGTGTTTAAAAAATACATAATAGATAGTATACGTGCAATTTAATTTTTTATTTGTGCTGAAGTTATATTATATGTTGTTTATCATTTATACAAATAAATTTCGTTAAAAAAATGCATGATCAATACATAACTGTAAATCTGTTTTCTTGACCTCTTTCACCTAACTCTATGTATTGCCGAGGGAAGAGTTGTGTCAAATATTTTCTACAGTACGGCACCCTGAATCACATTGGTAGATTGGTTTGGCACAGTACAACTACAAGGTTGCCGACCCCTACGATAGACAGACAGATTTCGTAATTTTGAATAACATATTGAAGATGATATCTAAACTGACATCTCACTCCTTAAACTTCCTCACCCATGTCACATAATTACCCACTAACTTCATTAACATGATACTTTTTACCTTTAACTCGTTTATTCAATCTTTGGATAATCAGTATCAAAATAGAGTAGGTAAGTGAAGCAGTTTAACTCAGCCCGACTCTCTCGAATAAGGATTATAATAAAGGTTACTTATCTTGCTATCTCTAAATAGAGAGACAAGTATCCTGTGCTCTGAATCTCGTTCTTCTGACTTCAGTAATAATTCTACAGCTCAGATGTTAAGTTTCTCTCGACTATTCCTTTCTCTCCTATTTTTCCGCTATCATTCTTCCTCTTTTTTCCATTCACTGTACTTCTTTTTAAATAGTAATGCTGATTTACATACATTACAATATTTCACAAGATAAGGTTTTCATATCAAACAACGTAGTAAGGAATACCTAGAATTTAGTTAAACGAAACGCGCGCGAGAACATGCGGATTTTGAGATCCAGTTGAATTAAATGTACTTAGGCTAAATTATTTTACACGTGTAATACTCCCATGTTGTGAAATACTAATTAATGCAGCCTTTGATGGTTAAAGGAACAAGATATTTAATGTTCATGAAGTTCACAACACAAGGAGACACACACAAACAAAAAATAAGAACAAAGAGGAAATTTCCTGACTCCACGTGTATCCATCGCTCGGGACCAACCGGCAAAAAAACTTAGAAAAAAACGTTCTCCTAAGAACAATAGCGCTACTGCTTCGATGTCAAAACAGAAAAGAACTTTACACACGATAATTTATAGAGAAATCAGGCCTCAAACCAACTACCTATCAGTTATAAGATCAAAATTTTACCACTAGGCTTACCGCGGCTTCTCTTTTATAGTGAAGCCAGTTGGTCTAATTCAAATTCTTGATTAACCCTTTGATTGATTTTTTTATCTATAAATAGTTTTCTTATTCTTTACTTTGAGGAATTCTATGATTCAGTATACGTTCAAAAGGTAATTTAAAGTAGGCAGAGGGTAATTTTATAATTTTGGAGCTGAAAGAAACGGTAAAAACTATGAGAGGATTTTAAAGAAATTTGGTACAGTATGTCAAGGAATTTCATAAAAAATTATACTTTTTTTATATCTTATATATGTATATATATACAATATTATATTTTATTTAAAATTAATTGTATATGTCTGGGTGGTACTTTTATTTTCTATAAATTTTAAAATAAAATATAGAGTTTTTAAATGTATATATAGAGAGAGAGAGAGTTTTTATGTTATTTTATCAAAACTTAATAATTTTATGCGTTACTCTTATTGTCCATTGCCCGGGAATATGTTTTGCAGTACTCACGTGGTAAGTCTTTATCTAATAGTTTTAACTTTGATTTTAAAATATTTTAGCAATTATTACAGGCTATAATATTATCGTTTTACATTAATAGATTATGGTTTTATTTATAATAATAGTTAAACTTCTCTAGAAATTTCTTGCTTTCCCTATGGCCCAGAGTATTGGCAAATTCAGGTGAAGGTTGGCTGGCCGAAAAACATTGTTTAAACCTGCAATCCTGGTTCCTAAGGCCAGGAGTTTGCTCTAGTACTACTGTGGCTAAGACTATTCTATCATGACTACAGTTATCTTAGGTATATAACTATTTTTTGTATATTTTTGTAATATATATATATATATATATATATATATGAAATGAAGAAATAACAATGGGTCCAAACATGAATTTGAACAAAATATTTTTGTAGAATAATTTATCGTAAATAGTGCAAAAAAGGGGAAAAATGCCATTTTAGTAAAACAAAAAGGAAAAAAAAAATCCCTCAAAAAACACTAAGAGTATACTCCATCAGCGAGCTAAAATGCAAATCACTTCATATCTCGCTTCCTACCTTTTAAAAACAACAAGAATCCATCTGCACAGATGACGAAAAATAAGTTTTGAAGAGAGATAAAAATTTTGAAGATAAAACAAACCAGAGATGTTTGTAGAACCATCAAAAAATTATCTAAATGGAGTCACTCAACACAACCCACGTGCTACTGAGCACTTAACTTCCCACAAAGTATTGTAGCAAATTAAATAAGTAAAAAGAAAGTGCTGACATATTTTTAATGGAGTAATTTCTAGTGCTTTTTAGATTTCAATCGAAGTTAATCAAAAATATTTTTAAAAAAAACAATTGAAGGCTGTTTTTATTTTAGTTTAGCTTATATGGAAAAATATTTAGAGTGGGCTACTGATGTACATGTAGATCCTCGTAATTTTAAAGAGTATTCAGATAATTAAATTACAGTTAAGGAAGATATGATATATCACACTCTAAAACTTCTTAGGAGCCATAGTTGCTCAATTGTGAGAGTCATGATTTTCACAGTCTGCGGCATATCCCAAACAAGACATTGATTCTTCAGGACTCTCCTACTAAGATTAAGAGTGCTACATGTTAAAATCAAATGGATTTCAAAGTTCTCACGTGGAAGGATGTGGGAGGTAAAGTACCTGATTTGGTGTTCTTCTCGTCTCCTAACCGTATTACATAAAATTAAGGGCCTTTGGCACTAATTGTTGATTGAAATTCAGATCAATCTACTCTAAATCTATGACTGCGAGATCCAGCTGTATTTATTACGTAATAGTTAAGCAATTATATACAAATATATTTGGTGTACACTATATTTCCATGGTGTCGAAGCTCATGGTTGTTCTACTAGGCTATGGAAACTTACAGAAAAATAAAAGTAGATGCAAAATTTTTTTAGACTATTTATAAGATAACAGTTTTTTGATTTAATAACACAATGCATTTAAGAACTCTTTAAAGCTCATTAAATCAACCCTAGATTTAGAATTGAATTATCAAACTTAAACTTAAATTTCATATTGCATTTTAAAGGAATACAATCCAAAATGCAAGACTTTCTAAATTATTATAATTCTCAAGTTTTTATATAATGACCTTTTTAGAATGCAAATTATGTTTTCAATTGTTTTTATCAACTTAACAACTTTAAGAATAATTTTATTGAAAGCTGACACATCAAATAGAGAGAGAATTATTCTGTTAGGCCATATTATAATTTTCTGCTAACTGTCGCATTCATAGTTAGATATATCTACCGCACAGAATGTTTCAAATTATAAACAGTCGGTGCCTTACTGTTTATAGCATTATCGAACTCTGATAAAGATCCTTGTATGGAGTGAGGAAACTTGTTGAGCATTATATGTACCGTGACCACTATTGTCCTTAGGTGAAGGGCTTTGCTAAATTTGGAGTGAAAGTGTCCTCTTATGCGTCATCCTCTGGACATATAACCATGGACGAAAATAAAATGCATATATCGTTAATAACCCATAATTAGGAACACTAATATGGAACTAACTCTACTTAAGTTAATTGGGTATTATTATATTGACATAACACCCTTACTTAACTAAATATTCCGTTAATGATTTTATTTAAAATTACTTTATTAATTGATAGTTTATTAACATCGCATTTACTATAAGTGGTGAACTTCGTAATTTTGATGAACGGTCAAGTGACAAGGATGATATTTGTGAGCAGGCACCCAATCTCCAAGCTTTTACATTACGCCAATACGAAGTCTTTGAGCCTCGATAGATTAAACTTGCATTAGCATTATTATTCGATGGGTTTTTAACGGCAGCAGGATTCGAACCTACAACTCGACTGCATCAACCTCGTCCACGAGACTGTGGCCATAAAAACTTGGCAGCAACAGCTATTTATTTCCAACAAAGATTAAAAGCCCTCGTGTTGCTAATCAGTGCGACGTTAATATTCTCTCACTCACTCTCTCCAACAAAGATTAGGTTACTAAAATATCAAATTTACCTTAATATAAAATTGAGGTAAGTTTTATTTAGGAAATATGAATGATTTTATTTCAGGAGGTAAAACAGTTTAAACAACGAAATAAAATTATATTTAAAGACATTCCTTTGTCTGTTTGTTTTAATATTAAATTAGACAGCTTCTATAGCCATTAGCAACTTGCATTTTGGCATCTTGGCCTGGTGACGAGGACACCAGCCTGAACTAATTACTCGCTCACCAAACTTCTACGCTAAAACGTGGAAGAATTTTGATTTCATGTGTGAAAAATTATATTTTTCCGCAACAGAGTCTTTGATAAAATTAGAATCTAAGGCAAACAACTCGAAATTCGCTACTCAAAATCACAATTTTACAAGACCTGAATATTGAGGCCAGCCTAGAGAACTCCAAAATGAAATTTATGATTTATTAGAATATTATCTTTGTGTGACGAAGCAATTTTATTACTTGTCACTTTTATCTGAAAAATGCAATTTCCATTTTTAAATATCTTAGTACCAATTTCAATAGTTTTTGAAATATATCTAACTTTTCAAATATAGTTGAAAAAACTATAAATAGAAAACGTTTCCAAAATGCAGTGGTTTTCAACGGGTATGACACAAAAATTAGTAAAATTCATGAGCAAAATTAATATAAAAATAAAGAAAATGCTGATAAATTTACATATAAAAATTAATGCTTCTTTAAAAGAATATATATTAGGGGGTGTACATCCTGTCCGACTAACGGCGGACCAAATCCCACTGTACAAACTATACATTGCTCAAATTATAAAACTAATTTGAATGTATTATATAGTTCTATTTATTTCTTTTTTCTCAAAATTAATTCTTATCGCTCTTTTTCAGTCAAATTCATCACTAAAGCTGCATCGTCTAGCACTTCATTGATAAAGTCCTCAGATTTTGATAAACCTGCAGCTTCCTGGAAAGTTGAATATTCAGTTTCGTTGATTGTCATTAAGTTTTCATATGAGACAACGAATTTTTTCTCATGCAACGATTCCAGTCTAGGCAATCGTCGCAATATTCTTCTGAGAGCTTGCTATAATGTACTATCCCAACCGTATTGGAGATATTATATGAAACGAAGCACATAAATGCCAATTGGAGTGAGGAAGACACTTGTGAAATAGGTATTGCCAACTTGGCGAGTTATCTTGAACGTTGGCATTGTTGCAATAGTACGTAATAAATTTATTACAACGTCACGAAAAATTTTTTTATAGAGAGAAATACGAAACACACATTTAGTTAAAATGAAAGATTAATCTCACACCTCACAGAAATAAACATGTTTTACAACTGAATAAATCTATTTATATCAGAAATAAACCACAACTTTTAGCATTCAATGCATTTGACCTAAAAATTATTTACATAAAAATGAAAATCTAATTATGACTGGTATCCTTAAAAGGCTTTAATAATATGCCAATAAAAAATTTGACTTTGTGCAAATACATTAATAACTAAAAATAAAACAATATTCTAACATATACACATATTTAATTGAATACGAACAGACACTTAATTGAATATTAATTAATCGTAAGCAAAAGTAAAATATATGAATATTGTCAAAATGTTTTAATTATTATTCTTTTACAAATTATAAGGATTTATTTTGTGTTGTTTTGTCCTTGATAGAGTGAAAAGAGTTAGTGTTAGTAAGATAAAAAGCAAGAAAATATTTGTTCTCTCTATATAAACATTTTTTTTATTATTTTATAAAATTTTTAAATATGTATATATTACCTCAATAATCTCCCTAACCTGATGATGAAAGCTTTCTTTTCGTAAAATATCATGACATTTTAATGTATTAATTTGACATTATTTCAGGAAAAAATTTGTAATAAATCTACTTCATCAGTATCCTTATCATTTAGCTTAGCTTAGATAAATTTATAATTTTATGTAATTTCTTAAACTGATCCGTTAAGCTAAGTAATCTCATTTAATCTCCGATATGAAATGAGTGACAGCATAAGCTCCGTTTTAGAGTTTTAATGTTATATATTTGAGCAATCTTGAAAAATAGGAATGAAAATCTAACAACTTTATTATATTTTTTTAAAAAAAGGCTCTAACATTAAAGGCATATTTTGACTTCACTCTCTTTTAGAGTAATATGTTTTAGTGTACTTTAATTTCTATTGGAAACAATCCATTTTTTTCTCATGAAATGTAAATTTCACATATTTATTTTCTATATTATAATGTTAAAATAATTACGGAACTTAAAAAGTTGTGACGGTTTATCCATGCTCCTTTAATTAACAGTCTCCTTGGGGAATTTCTGATCTTTAAAAAATACTTTACTATAAAACTCCTCCTCGAAGAAGAAAACGTAAATATGTAAATAAAGACTATAGTATATAGTCTAGGCTTTCAGGTTAGAGAGAGATAGGATAGATTACTAGAGGATCAGTGATTAATCAAACCAAATTGAATGTGAATCGTGGATATTTGATAATTGATTTACTTAAGTTGACGATCTGTCACTGGAGATCGAATTTAGATTAAATAGCTAAGAAGTCAGAGCTATTGGATTGAGTAAGTGTATTAAGTATTAAAGTCTTCTCATATATCTCGAGTACCTCGTTAATTGTACTCATATTTATTAATTGGGTGCACCTTGATCGATTGAAATTGAGTTGTGGTTAATATTGTGAATATATTGCATTGTCTTTGAAACATGGTTATATAGTCTTTCTTCCAATAATCCCACACTTTTAGATGCACCGGTGAGATCCTTATAAAGTTAAAATGAAAATAGGGTATTTTTGGCATCTAAGTTTAAAAATATTGTATAAAAAAACCGGATGTTTATGTTATAACGACATGAATTTATATGAATATTGAGACTTTTTTCCTGACTGAAAATAAGTCTTTTGACTGAAAATTTGACTCTGGCAATAGATGAAGCCTATACAGCTGTACAGCGTATATTAGTACAACGGTTAAAAACTTTCAGGCCCGATAAAGTAAACCTAGACGATGGGAAATCACGCAGAAATGCATGGTTGGAAACGCTTTCCTGGCACGGTAATGATGACACAAAACACAAGAAAGATAGAACATAAATACTTGTAAGAAGAGAAAATGTTTATCACCCTTAGTAGAGCAAAAAGTTAAGAAAAAAAGAACATTAAAGGGACAACAGGAGTGCGTGTCCGGGTGATAGGGGTGAATGTCTTTAGCATGCAGGATCCGCCAGACGGTCAAATGTGACTGGCGAAAACCTGCGTACCGGTACCGGGATTGTTCTTTACCAAATCCAACAGTCTTCTCATTGTTTAGTGCTCTTACTTTTCTCTTCTGTGTGTCCACGATGAAAGATCCGCAGTCAGACAATCTCTGGTCCAAATGTAGAAAGAAAGCAGGATGGGAGTTTACCCCCAGGGGTAATATTGGGTGTACAACCGCTGTGTGGCTCACCTACTGTGATCAGCGTCCCAGTATGTAACATGCACATCAGTGAGCCTAGTGATCGTGTAACGTTCCCTCCTACTACCACTTTGTCTGCAGATTAAATAAAGTTTCATTGCGAACGCGGCAGCCAAAACCGTGTGTCCTCATGCACCGTTATCTGAGGCTTTGGCTTACGTAATGTCATTTATAGGGTCCAACGGTCAAAGACTTTCCAGTATTTTTGCTGCTCTAAAAATAATAAACATATTTTCTCCTCTTTTTCTTGTCCTGTCTTTCGTGCGTTTTATGTCGTGACTACATCCCCAGGAAAGCGCTTCTGACCATGCATTCCTATGGGATTTCCCATGGTCTATGTGTACTCTATCTGTCCAGAAAGTTTGTAACCACTGTACTGATACATCCTGTATAGTCTAAAATAAAACACTTTTTATGAAATTTCCGAACAAAATTGTCCGATATAAATTAATTTCTGTAATTAACAAACTACCTATCAGAATTTTAAAACTATCTTGTATAAAAAGATAATTAATAACACTAACCTCCTATTATTTGAAGACTATTTTTAAGAAAATTGTAGATTAATAATTAGATAACTATTAATATTTTAATCTGATCTATTAATCGGATAACAATTAGTATTTAATTTATAGAAAATCTCGTTAAATAAAATCTTTTTATTAATACTTATTACAGTTTCACGCGTATCCTTGAAATTTCATTCTGAACTTCAAAAACATAGAGCTTACTAATTGAAATATAAAAATTCTTCAAATATATTGAATGTGTAACCCAACAAAATGCCGCACAATGAAAAATTCTGAATACAAACATTTTTCTCTCCTTTTTATCGACCTGCTAGAGTTTCATTTTCTCGTTCAACCAATTATCAGTTTAATAAAGGGCAATATGCTGAAACAGTTTTTTTTTGTTTAATTATTATCTTCAGAGAAAATTCTATTAAATTATAAGTGAAATATTAAATTACTGGCAAAGCAATTAATTTTATGTAAAGATATTTCATGATAAAAAAATGCTTTCTTAAGTTAAAGTGTGTTGAAATTATCGCTTCTTTTTATTTAAAGTTTCCTTCTATTTTTATTCTTGAAAGGTGATTTCAAACCCATATTTTGGATTTAATTATTAGTTTTCACATACATTGTTTTTCCCAAGGTTGGATGAGTTTTTACATATAGAGCAAAACACCTACAGCCCAAAAGTGTATTTTACGTAAAATTAATATGTTATTCATGATATATGGATGTGGATTGAATATTTGTATTATTACATCTCTCAATATAATTGCTACTAGGAAACCAAAACATATAAATTCGCTTTCTTGTTCAGGCTTAAATAGTTCTTGAAAACAAAAATATTAATTTCTTTAAAATAGTCATTTAATTTTCAATAAATTAGATTATTTTGCTTCCCAGTGAGATTATGATTAAATTAAATTTTTAAAAATATGAATCAATGGATAAATAACAAAATATATCCAATTTAAGACTGAGATATGATTTTCTTTTTTGTTTACATTCATTCATATTTGAATAACTTTATTATTTTATACCACTTTAATCAAAAACTCATTAAATTTGAATTTGAACCAAATTCGTGTAATGCTATTTCGTTGATTATGTGAAAAAATTTATTTTATATCTCTCAAAATTTTGAACGCTTAAGGCCAAGATATGACGATCTCATAACTTAGGATGCTGCTTGAATAATAATTTATTTTACAAACGTAAAATTAGATGTTGTTTCATGTTTACTACACTTGATAAGAAGATGAAATATCTCATTTTACGAAAATGAGTTTTAATGCATTTGTATTGTTCGTACCCAATTTCGGAATTAAAGATTAATATCATAAGAACTGCTCATAAATGGGAAGAAAATCTTACAACTGAGCGAGCTACAAAATTATAAATTATTCATCGGCACAAATTTAATACACTTTGCATTTTTATAATAAGAATCATAGAAAATAAATTGTTTTTCATCTGTTTCGAGGAATTGAAATTAAATTTTAAGAGTTTTTTTAATGAAAATCATAAGAAATATCATTTTAAGCAAAATTCTGTCGGATTATTTTTCATTTCTCTAGAGATTGTTTATTTTCAAAATAACACACAATCCAACGTATATTTAAAAAAAAATACAACATTTTCTAATTATAATATAAGATATAAATTGGTTTTTTGTTATTGGGCTAATGCATATTTGAAAAATATACCGAGCTAAATCTTCTGAAATATGTTTAACTGAATGTTACGAATACTGAGATGAAAAATTGATGCATTTTACAAGATAACCTTAAGCAACTTATATAAAAAGGTAAACCCTTATGAATACAGAACCCATTAAATCGGAGAGCATTGAATTCATACAACAATTTTAAGAAATCAAAATCAATAAAGATAAATAAAAATCTGAGCTATTTGGATGTTGCAAACCCTCTGAATATTACTAGCGATCTAGATCCATATCTGGATATTACGAACATTAACTGTCTTTTAACTGTTCAACAATTATAGTTTTGAATTAATATTGCTGTTGAGAGCTTCTACTGCTGTTAATGGACCTCAATTTACTGAGTCACGGTCACATGACAAAGATATATGACACCTGATGATACCTGCGTCTCCTTCCACATCGCACCAAAGGGGCATTGAGGTTCAACTCCATATTAACGCACTACAGCCCCTATTATCCTACATGATGAGATAATAGAATTGCTAATAAAGGTCTTAGGAAATAACTGCTAATATTAAATTTTATTATATGTATTGAAACTATTTATAAAATCTCTCATGAGAATTAACATTTATAAATTTATCAAAAAAAAGTTTTTTTTGTTCATAAAAAAGCATTTGTTACATTCCACTATTATTGTTCAAAATTTTCGAGAATACTGCATCAGTTCAGAATGTTTCTCTTCCTAAAAATGACTCAAAAAGCAACTATATCCTTTCAATAAAAATCGAAAAGGAAAATCAATGAGAATCGTATAAAAATAAGTTTTCAAGCATTTCAACAACACAATATTCATTTTTTTCTTCAATATACCGATTCAAAAGGTATATTTATTTTATTTTTTAAAAAGAATTGCCGAGATATTTTTTTAATCATTCTGTCTATCAATTATTTATGCTTCGAAAATCAAAGCATATTTTTCTCTGAAAGTGCATCATTTTATAACTTGGGAAAGAAATAGAATACATACAATTCGGTATTTATAATAGTTTTTGGAAAAAAACAACTTTTAACTATTTGAACTTTTTACAAAGAGTTAGTTTCTTATTTATAATGAAGTACCATATAAGGAAATTTAATTTTAATGCCTTAGGAATTCTGTGCTTTTTTTTTCTAGATATAATTTTTAAATCTATTTATTCTTATAAAATAATTCCTCTGAGTTCCCTAAAAAGGATGAAAACTCGATATAAGTTTAGATGATTGCTCTCAGAAATCTAGCAAAATAGTTATTGCATGTAAATAAAAACTGATATTTATCAGAAAATCCTGCGTTAAAATTTAAAGGTATCAAAGTATATCCCATATTCTACAATAAATAATCATAAACTTTAAAAGAAAGGATTGATGTTAAAGACCAACCATGAAATGATGACTTTTTCAGAGTTAGTGAGTTTTCATGCACGTCGCTTTATGAAGCACAACGAAGGCTATGGGCGACGGGCTTGTAATTTTGAACCAAGGTAAAGTGACGAAGAGGACAACTCAGCTGTCAAACCATCTCCAAACTACCACACCACGACCACAGGAGGACTTAAAGTCAGTTACAAGTTTAACGTGCATAAACCACTCTACACCGTGGGTCTTTAGTGGTACCAATGACTTAAACTGAAAAAAAAAAGAGTAGGTAAAATAAAAATCATGTGTATAGCAATTATTTTTTAATTTTTTTTAGATATTTGCTTAAATGCTTGTTTAAAAAAGTGCGGAAATATAATAAGTCAAACAGAATGTATTATGCAACGAAGTTTGTTCAAAAATGTGAAATTTAATTTTTATTTGACCGTTATTAGAAATTAATAATCACGAAATCTATATTTTAACAGTGTAATAAAAACATTCCTCATCTTAAAAGTACCTGGTATATTGATTACAAATATCTATTTTAGGTATCTAACTACGTTCGGAACCGTGATTTCGCAAAAGCGAATAAACGAACATTTTTGATATTGAATGTCACTTGAATTAGAATGTACATAAAATTGTTTTAAGAATACTATTGCAAAAAATTGTTATTTAAATGGAATTTTTGTCAAAAAATGAAAAGAGAATGAATTATTTTCCATTAATTAAAAAGGTTTCTATAATAATATTTTACCAATGTATAGTTACGATTTCTATACAGAGATCTTAACACATATTATTTTAAATATATAATTTTTGAAGTGAATTTATTTATATTTTAATATATAAGAGTTGAGAAAATCTAACGAATAACACCAGTCATTATTTTAATTGATCGTAAGGCTGTAAATAATGTGAGTTTTGTAGATATTCTAGTCTTCTATATACAGCCTTTATATAGAAGTCCTAGCTATGCATATTATATTACTATAGAACCATTTTTCATAAAAGGAGAATGTTTTTTAATATGTCATTCTTTCCTCAATTTGGCCAAAATTTCCATTTATAATTTTTTTTGCAATAATATTCTTAAAACCATTTTATATCTATATTCTAATTCAAGTGACACTAAATATAAAAAAAAAACTATTCATTTACGCGCTTTTACAAAATCATGGTTCCAAACGTAGTATGATACTTTAAAAAAAATTCCACTTTTGTTATACTATTATAAAACAATGTTTAGTGCTAAGAATAAAATTTACTCAGCTCACAATCCTTTCTTTATTTTTGTTAAATAAAAACTAAAAATATTGTAAAAAAATACTTCACACGGCTATGAAAATCAATGTACTCAAAAACAATTTATGATTTGAGTGTTCATATAAAAGTTTTATAGATTATGTATGTCTACCAAAGAAACAAGTAATATAAAAAAAAATTAAAGAAATTCCTACTTAGGTCGAAAAAGAAAAATTTTATTTTATTTACTTTTCATTAAATAGTTACAATTAATATAAATATGTATAAATACATAGGACAGAATCACAATATTAATTGACAAAATAGAAAAAGTCATTTTCTTTGCAATTTTCCATTTTCATTTCTATATATGGTGTTGGAATATTTTTTGTTTGCTACTTTTATTCATTAATTACATTTAATTTTTTTAATAAAATTGTATAGTAAAAAATAAATCACATTCTCAGAAATTAGGCCATCCCACGAGGGATTCGAACCCACGACCTTTGGATTAGAAGTTCAACGCGCTATCCATTGCCCTACCGGGACAAAAAGAGCGATTTTCCTTTCTATATATGCTGTTGGACTATTATTTTTGTGTTGTTACTATTTATTAATTTTTTAATTTAATAAATGAATTAATATTTTAAAAAATAATTTTAACATCAAGAGCCATCCACTACAAGTTTTAAAAAATGTATTTGAACTTGAAGGGATGAAAAGAAAGTATTTTATTAATGATTAAAAATTTGAACAAGATATATAAATAAATATAGATATATATAGGGTGAAAGTGAACTAATAGTAAGAATTGAAAAAAAATCTCTCTCACCTGTTCAATTTTTCTATTTTACACAATAATACTTCAAAATAAATTATGCCTTAACCCTAGGCTCTGTTTTTGTAACCAAACAATCCAACTTAAATTAATATATAATTCTCTTTTATTCCAACATTATATCATATTTAGTGAATATACGCAATTAGTATAACGAAGTTTTTCACTCTGAAAGTATAAACAAATATAAAAAACATTTGAAGCAAAATTTAACTTAAGAGGAACCATTTACAACGATCTGAAACTTGATATTATTTTCATTATTTTTGTATGTTATTTAATCAGATTAATTGCGAACACTGCAACTGTGCTGAAATATATGCAGAAGAAACTCAGAATTGTAACTGAAAACAGTAACAAACATTCGTTCATAACAGCAGTTACATCCAAAAACGAATGCCTGTATTCTATCAACCTCATTAGTTCAAGTTTTCTGATGCAAAAGAAACAATTGTTTACAGAAATAACCCAGATGACAAGTAGCATAGCTATAATGGTCTCAGAGATACTGTTTCATAATTATGGTAGTGTTTTTATTAGAATATTCTAAGTAGAGAGGAATAATACCGATACGTGTTTTCTGGATTTATACGTCGAGTAGAAGGGCCTCCTATTAAACGAAATAAATATTTTTCATACTTTCCCTTGAATTAATGAAAATGCACGTATAGGAGATATATGAATTCCTTAAAAATATGGCACTTTTCCATGCGTTTTTCAAGTGCTTGTTACTTTTATAGAACCACCATTGCAAAATGAACTGAGAAACAAATACAAATAAGTACATCGTATATTATTTAAATAGTTAATGAAAAATCTCACAAAATTATTTGTTATAAACTTTCTTTAAAAAAAATGTGTGTTTAGAAAAGAATAATTTATACAAAAAATTTATATCAATTTAAAGTAATATTAGATTTTGCTAGTGGCAAGAAAAGCTTTAAAAATTTATTTGATAATATTTTTTAATTGTTTTTAATTTCTAAAAGATTTTCAGATACATTATTCATTATTGTACACACAAGAATTTGATATAAAATGATTTGATATATCTACTTCATTTTTTGTTTTTTTTTTAATTTAATGCAACTTAATAGCTGGAATGATTCTTTTTTCTAACTAGAATTAGCGCAAAAAAGTTTTGAAATATGTTTTTGTTCATTCAAATGAGGTTTTAGGTATCTGACGATGTACGGTGCCGTGTTTCCGCAAAAGCGTATAAATCAACCATTTTTTCCCCTGATATTTAATGTCACTTAAATTTTAATATACATATAAAACTGTTTTAAGAATATTATTACGAAAAAAATTATTTAAATGCAAATTGTTAGCATAAATACAGCTAGACATAATTTTTTTATTATTATTAAATACGTGTTACTTATTAAATATGCCTATTGTTGTTTAAGATATCTCACTGCTTTCGGAACTGTGATGTAGAAAAAAAGGTAAAAATGAATAAATGTTTTGATATTTAGTGTTACTTGGATTTTGAATATACATTTAAAATTGTTTTAAGAATTTTCTTACAAAAAATTATTTAAATGCATTTTTTTGGCAAAAAAATGATGACCCCCCCCCTCCCCCCATATTTTCAAAACATTCTAAATTTATGGAAAATGCTTTTGTGGTTATAATATTTTGGCCTATCTTACAGAGTTCAACCTAGGTTTCTTAAAAATTTCATACTGTTTTCAGAGTTATTATAAATCAAGATAACATCCGTATTTTTTTCGTTAAAATTTCTCTACTCTGATTTATTAAAATACGAATAAATCCACTTTTAAATTATAAATTTCAAAAATCTCAGTTCAGACTTTGCACAGAATTCTTAGATATATATAGACAAAATATTATTATTATTTATAGAAGAATTTTTAATAAAAAGAGAATGTGTGTTTTTTTAATGTATATATATATTCAAAACATTCCTTCCTTTGCATATTTTCCTATCCTAAACATTTCTTTTCATTAAATAATTTTTCTCAAAATAATATTCTTAAAACAAACAATTTCATATATATATTCTAATTCAAGTAACTCTAAATATCAAAGCAATTATTTATTTGTAAGCTTTTTCTGTATCAAAGTTCCGAACGTAGTCAGATATTAGAAACGACAGTAAGTATTTTTAGTAATTAACACGTATTTTATAAAGAGCAAAAATTGTCTAGATGAAACAGTGTATTTATGATTTAAATAAAAAAGTTCCGTGTAAAAAATTTTCATTTCTTCTTGAAAACAACCGAGTTAAACTGATCTGAAAATTATTAGAAATGAAGAAAATAACATAATACAGTCAACTACAAAAACATATTCAAAAAATTAGCGTCTTTCTCTTTTTGTAGTTATCCAAAAGCTTTTAATTCCATTTTGAAAGAGTTTCTCGGAATTAATAATCTGAAAATATTTCACAAAAATATCTTTGTATTTCATAATTGTTTGAACATATTTTAGAAAAAGATTTTTCCTTGTTAGATGATTGATTACCACACTCAAACACACAACTAATCTTATTTTGTCTTAAACTTATTTTCGTTTATGAAGATATTTGTAATATTCCTTACAATAAAAAGTCCATTGCTCTTTTCTCTGACAGGTATCCGACTGGTTGCGACAACTTTTTTTTTAAAGAGGAGATATAGGGATTTTTTGTTGTTTTTTTTTTAAGATTTGTTAAGTGCATTTCAAGAAAAATGTACTAAAATTAAGAAGAGAAGAAGAAATTATTATAGCTAAAATGGGAAAAAAAGATAAAAATTGACAAAAAATAGCATAAACGTGGTCCATTCTGTACCAAAGGTTTATGAACAAATTTTCAATTTTTTCAATCTAAGGTGTTGCTATATTATTCATTTTTTAAATGACCTTCAGGATAAGAGCTATTTTCTTTTTTACAAAAACTAGAGCACTTTATCTCAGTTATTATACTAAATTGCTTAAAAAAACAGTAATTATATTAACATAAGGAACTGTAAATTTTGTAATAAAACGGTGATTGATAAATCTGAAGATTAACACATTTCTACTATTATACGGAACATACACAAAATACTTCACTTAATTATTTGCAAAACTTTTTTTTGTAATCACTGTCCCGTTTGAGCCTTTAAAAAAACACATTTCGAGTAAAACAAGTTTTAAAGTATGACATCTTGCTTAAAGTAATAACATCTGTTTTTACTAAAACACTTGTAGTTTTTGTTCTAGTGAACGGAAAATGATAAACTTGGTATTTTTATAAGGCTAATAAGGTGGTCCATAAAATAAAATCATAAAAAAAATTGTCCACTTTTGGCAAAATTGACAATTTTAGTGTAGTCGGATACCTTAAATGTATTTTTTACTTAAGTAGTAACAAATTTGTCATACAGAGTTCATCTCAAATTAAAGGTATTTAATACATTTTGGTTTTAAATAAATATAAATGTGCATACTGTGTCATATACTTTCATTAGTGGTTTTGTTAGCCACATTTGTTTTATAACAATATTACATGTATGGAAAATTATTTAAAACCCCTTAACTGTCGATTAAAAGTTTGGTTTTCTCCCCAGTGCCACCGTTTTTCGTGTATGCGGTGTATTGAGGGGGGAGGGAGAAGAAAAAACACAAACATGCAAATTTTTCTCTGAAATAAGTAAATCCTTTGCAGATACTATCGAGGTCATTTTATTGCATTC
The DNA here is from genome assembly GCA_019973975.1 of Trichonephila clavata. Classification (NCBI taxonomy): domain Eukaryota; kingdom Metazoa; phylum Arthropoda; class Arachnida; order Araneae; family Nephilidae; genus Trichonephila; species Trichonephila clavata. The sequence goes on along the minus strand of BMAO01018914.1, from coordinate 41,607 downwards.
CAAGGCCTTTGGAATAGTTTTACTGATAGCAGCATAAAAAAAAATCGTATTACCGAAGGACGGATATATACGTCCGAGACACATAATGCTCCGGTTGAAGGAGACGAATATATAAACCAGTAGTTTAAAGGGTTAAAAATCTTGCAATGCTTGTAATTTTCTTAAAATTTTTATTTACATTATGCTTGTTAAAATTTGAAAATTTACATTCATAAATAAACAGATTTTTAGGAATACTTTTGTTACTTATTTTTTAGAATTTTATTGATTAATTTATGCATTTTTTAAAGAAAATATTATCATAAAACTTACTTTTTCTTTTAAATGTAATAAATATGTTATACAAGAAAGAGTAAAAAGAACAGAAAGATTCATATACAATCTGCTTCTAACAAAGATTCAATTTTATAACACGTATACAAAAAGTAACTTTCTTTATTAAAATTTAAATAGATATTTATACATTATCTTCTTTCATGTTTGTATAGAATCCGAGATTCACTAAACAAGCACACGAGTGCAAACTTAATAATATTCAGGCAAAGTAAATATGAGAAAATCTATCGAAGGAATTGTGTTTAAAATATTTACTTAATTGTGTTTAATATTTACTCACAACACACACAAATTAAATAAAAATTTGATATATTTTACAATAAATGACTGACAAATATTTCCCCTATTTCTGAAAATTTTCGTAAAATTTCAGCGGGTGTCTTTGCGACAATTTATATGCTGGTATAATTTATTCAATTTTTTTCAAACCTAACATAATTAATTGTCAATGGATAAAAATGTGGTAAATAACGCATGCTCTTTAATACAGTCATCCAGCTAGTTTTATGTATAATGTTGTTAATTTGGGTTTTTGTACCTCGGAACACAAAACCACTACATAGTAGTTGTTTAAAATTTTTAATGTAGTGACAAAAAAGAATTTTAAAATAAATTGTAAGTTTTTTTATAATTATTCAGTTTATCAATATAATTCCCATTTTAAAATAGGAACAGTAATATATAACGTAAGAAATATTTAGTACTTTAAAAACAATCTTAATTATAATACGCATTGCATGAAAAAACAGATTTTTTATTTGATTTCATAATGAAATAATCAACATTCCAGTAAACTGTTTAAATATTAGGCAGCATACCTTGCTCAGATTTCAATTTCAGGAAACCATTTGTTAATTATTACATATTAGTCTATAGCAGGGGCGTAACGTGCAGCCCCGTATCGCAGGGGGACAAGGATTTTAGGGGGCCCAAAACCTGATTGAAGTCAAGTACGTAAGATCCGGCTTGGAAGGGGGCAAAACCTAACTTTGCAGGGGAGCTCTAATATTCTCCGTTATGCCACTGGTTTATAGAGCTACATACTTCATTTCCTAAAATTAATCTAAATCACGACTTTTATCCCTTGATCAGAGAAATAAATATTTTTTTGCTTAAAGGTTATAGTTAACTTTACTCTCTATTCACTGTTATAATTCTTTATAATCAATAACAAAGTTAAATAACTGCACTTCTTAGTTAATCCAATCAGCCATACACCCCGACGGACTGTAAACATAATGAGTTCTCTGTGGAATTCCAAGCTAAAAAGTTGGGTAAACTCCATTTTTCTTCATAATTATGTAGAAAAAAAGTTCGAATCATTAACGGTGTTTGGGAGTCCCATGGTATTCAACTTTGATAAATAATTTCACGAGTTTGAATTTAGGTCGTAAGTCGTGGGCAGACTTATGTTAGAAAGTCCAAAACACACACATTTTATAAATTGTCTAATTTTTTTTTCTTCAAAAAAGATTTTTAATGGAAAAAAGAAGAATTTTCTCTTAATAACAAAATGTAGATTAATGTACCAAGTTTATTATTTCAGTATAGTTATGTACTAGGACTTACATTTTATATAAGTTATTTAGCCTTGCACATACTTAGAAAATCATATAGAAGTATTTGAAATAGACTATGATTAGTTTATCGGTTTAGATTCTGAGGACATATTGCGCCAGATATTTGATTAAAGGATGATTGATTCAATTAATAAACGAAAATAGTTTGAAATATAACTTTATTCATTGCATAGCAAATTACTAAAAGTAAATATGCAGGGTGTCCCAAAAATAGCACCCAAACTCTGCACAGCCAGATTCCTCGTTGGAAGTACATAAAAAATGCCCAAAAGAACTATACCTGTAAAATCCACAGTTTACGAGGAAACACTGTAAAAGATGTTGCATGATGAGGCTCTGACTCATTTTTGCACTCCAACACATGATTAGCTAGATATGGCATACTCCGGTCGCTGGATCGGACGTGGTGGTCTGGTTCTATAGCCACCACGATCATAAGATCTCACACCATTGAATTTTTTTCCTACGTGGCAATTTCAAGGAGTTAGTGTATCGAGACGTAGTGACTACACAACGGAGTTAGTTGCTCGTCTACATGCTGGATGGATTCTTCTACTTCGGTGGACGCAGCGCTATTGCAACGTGAGCACTTCTCCACTTAACAGTGCGCTCAAGCCTGCTTCGAAATGCTCGGTGGACATTTTGAGAAGATTTGCTTTATAAATACTTGCTAATGATACCGTTGACGTGTCCCAACACAGTGTTTTATGCTTGCACAGGCTGTGACGTCATACTTTGTTTTTCGTATTTGTCTCGTAAACTATGGATCGCGTACAGGTACAGCTCTTTGGGCGGTTTCATGTACTCCCACAACGAGGAATCTATCTGTGCAGGCACCATTTTTGGGACAAAATGTACTGTTGTGGATTTTCCTCAACCTAGTTAATCATGGTCTAAGTGTAAGATATAAAATGTTTCAACAGAACAGGATTAAAAGTGAAACATTCAATGAAAACACGTCTCATAGGTGTTTTTGCGAAGAGAGCAAATCGGCTTCAGGGTTAGATAATTTGGTATTTTTTTACGGTATCGTGAATCATGAGCTCTATTTAAATATTTTAATGAGCAATTTGAAGTTATCCGAGCAAAATTTGAATATTGTACATGACTTCATTCTTTAACAAGATTATGACACCAAGCGCACTGCTCTCAATGTACGCCACTGGTGTCCCTATAATTGTCCCAAATTCTGAAAAAAAACTCCTAAATTACCTGATTCAAGCCTAGTAGAACATGTTTCGTGAGACTGATTTTTAAAAAGAAAACTTGGCATAAAAACCAAAATGTCAAATAAAAACAATAACCACAGAAGAATGGAGGAATAATCGATGCAGAAATTACAAAAAACTGATGAAATCTGTGCCAAGACGTTTAAAAGTTATCGTGGGTGCAAAAATTTGTCCTACTAAGTATTAAATTAAGAAAAAGAAATACAATATTTAAAGCTATGTTGAGATTTTTCTTAAGTGTATGAGAACTTTTGTGGCGTAATTTTTTATTAGTTTTTTGAATATCATTTTTTTAAAAATAATAGTTATATAATGTTTTAAAAATTGATTATGTTATTTCATTAAAAACAAGTTTCAAATATCATAAAAAATTACTGTTCTGATATATTATAATTTTTATTAGTCGAAAACATTACATTTTTTACAGAAAATTCCGAGAGTACGAACACTTTTGCGGGCCAATGTATATATTTTCAATTTTTCTTGATTCCTTCTGAAACATAAATATTTTCAAGATTTAATGAAGAAAACTTTACTTATTTCGTTAAATGTAAATAAATGTGTAGCTTTTGTATATATGGTCTTCCTTTTACTATTTTGTTTCTGTAAAATTAAATGTTACGTATTTTCAGTGAGCTCTTTGATATTAGTATTATGCTACTGATTAAACTCCAACACAACAAATAATCAATCTTATTCCGAATATATTGTAGACACTTTAATACTACTTAATACTTACTAATTAATAGGTGGTGCCTTAGAGATGTTATATTGTATGTTAAATTAAATGCATATTTTTAATATTAAAAATTTTAATATCACAGCAACTCAAATCTTAGATCCAATAGAAATTATAATTAGGGCAGTTACATAAAAGCCACAGTAGTAAAATAATACATGGTATCTGCATCAATTAAAATATTTTGCATACAAGTATTCAGAATACACAATAAAAGATTTTGAAGACAAACTAATTTATTTCAAACGATATTCGTCTCAAAGGAAATAAAATAAGCTTAATGAATCCTTGAAACATTTATAGGAATATATTTAAAACTTTTGAATATCATTAAGTAACAAAATAATATTTTTACTCTTGCACAAAAATGGGAAACAAAAACCTGCCTAAAATTTTAAAACTTCACTATACAAAAATAGCAAGATTTATTTAAATTTCGTAAGAATATTCAGTAAATTTATTGCGTCATTTTGTTTTAGTATTTTTATAACTCTTAATTACAAATATTGCCTTTGTTTTGTAACCTAATATTTTAGCACTCTACCGACGGAAGAAAGTTTCGCAAAGGAAATATTTCGTTCCAATTTGATTCCGCAATGTTCAAGAGAATGGATTATTTGATCAGTTCTATTAATAAATGGTCATTATTTCCTGGCTTGCATTGGACGTTTGAAGTCATGCAAAAGACTGTGAATGCTTTGATCTTTACATTCCTTCAAGATCCAAACTGTTTGACTTTGTAGTATTAGTGATAAATATTTGGATAGAGAACATTCTTCCCAGAAATTGTCGGTACATTCTAAACGATATCAAATTAGCTTTAAATAGCCTTTGAAATAAGATGCTTCTCAAAAAGCAACACTCAACCAATTTTATTACTAATGGACCTTAGAAAATTCCTTTGATCTATCTTCTGGGATGTAAAAATAAGCCATCTGACAAAACTTTTAAAAATATTTTATAAACTGTACGTATTAACGTTATTAAAATTAGAATAATGGCAAATAAATAAAATATAACTCATTCAAAGAAATTAAAAGACAAAAGTATAAGAGAACTCATAATGCAATGATTTCCTGTTATACAGTAGAACCCCGATTTAACGAATTTCGCGATCTTACGCATTTTTCTGTTTCCCAATTAAAATGAAGGCAAAACTCTCTATTTAACAAATAATTAGTCCTAAATCAACAAGTTCTTTCAGCAGCTGGAAATTTTTTGTTATTAGTTTGTATTAGAAAAATTGGATATTTTTTTCAAATGGCATATCTTTTTTGTCCGGAACAGAAAAGGACTTTTCTTGAAAGCAGTAAATTTCAACGGGAAAGTGAGTAGACCATTATTAGACTTTACAAGTGCAGATGTGTCTTGAGTATAACCTATTGCGTGAGTCTTGAGTAGTTCAGGAAATCCCAATCCACAAACCATGGACATCTTAAGATTTTAATTATGATATATTTGACGACGGACTGGCTATCTGTACAACCGAAGTTGTGTAAGTTATTGATTTGTCGGAGCCGTGAACAGCAACTCTAATGCAGAAATTGATAGCTCCTACCGAAACTGTTACATTTTCTATATATATATATATATATATATATATATATAATATATATAATGTAACAGTTTCATTTTTTAAAGTAACCTTTACATTGTTTGGAAACTGTGAAAATATACCTCTCTCTTATGCTACAGGATGTAATGATGCAGTACTTTCTTCTCTGCATGAAGTCAAAAAAGAACTCTTTTGAGCCAGGAATCAAAAATATTTTCAAACATCTATTAGACAGTATTTTAAAATATCCAATCAACTGGTGAGTAAACATTCGCTAATAGTATTTTTAACTGTTGGGTATAAAGTGTGTTCGTTCTGTCTTAGGATATTTTTGTGTAGTTGCTTATAGAATTTCCAAAAGGTAAGTGCAAAGAATTTGTATTTTTTTTACCTTAATATAATGAATAACCCCGAATTAACGGGAAAAAATGTTCAGTCCCGATGAATTCGTTAAATTGGGGTTCGACTGTATTTAAATGCAAAATAAGAATTCCACGTTTCTTTGATTTTTCTATACATTTATTTTTATTACACTCTTTCAAGTATATTCTCGCTTTAATTAAATAACCTTTTTTCTTAGATATTAGGTTGAAGATTTTACTACTATTTGCTTTTCTGAAAAGATCACAAATGAATCGCTTGAACTGAAAGGGCTTCTTTTAGCAATAGATTATCCAGTCTATACGCATGCAAAATTTGAATTTGAGTTTAAGTCATTTTATTAAAATATTATACCTCAATTTTTAAACACAGTATCTTGCTCTTAGTGACTTAATTTCACAATATATTGCATCAGGTTTTGTAAAAAGCAAACTATTTAATCTAAACTCAAATTTTAAAAAGTTGATTTAGCTTTATTTGGGTTTTTTCTAATGTGCGAAACGTTGAACGTATTTTGTACTTTAAACGATCAATTGACCAAAAATAGGGCTGAGGATATAAGGGCGTAGTAAAAATAAAATGCAATGGATGTCACTTCCGACCAAACTTCCTATAAGTATCTGTTCTGGCTTCCACAAGATTGTTTTATTCGAATAAATGTTATGCATCTAAAAAAAATATATTTCAATTATCTGTTTATCTTTCCCCACATTACTGCATTCTGTCACTTATTAAAATTATTCCCTTGTCCTTCTTTTAAAATTATTCCTTATAATATAAAACTATAATGTAAGTGCGATTGGTACTTTATTAAGTAGCTGCAAAGAAAACCCCACTGTCTACTAGATTAATGAGAGCAATTTGAAGTTCTTGATTGATTGATTTTGATTTTCTTTATTGACGTTGCATTCTGAAGCAACATGGGGGGGAGGGGCTTAGGAACTGAGTGGTCATGGCCACGAACTCATGGTTGGTGTTGTAGAGTGTCATGAGTTTCAGTTCTGGAGCAACTAAAGACCCTCCGTGTTTAATGGCTGTTCCATGTTAAATCTGTCGAGAGTCAAAGACCTCACCCGTTAGAAAGGTGTGTAAATTTGGGAGCCGGCACAAGCATAAAATTACGAGGTCTGTTGATGTAGTCTTTTTATGGTCTTTGTATTTGTTTTGTACAGTCGTATAACGCGCATCTATACTCAATCTGCATTTTTTAAATTTTTAGGTATATTCGCCATATAACGCTCACCCCCTTTTCTACGAAGAAACTTGAAATGTACGTGTGCAATGCTCTTAAGTTTTTAAGTCATTTATTCGATGTATTAACCCCCTCCCCAGGTTTTTGAAAAAATAGTTTATTTCTAGAACTACAACCCTTTCAGTTCATAAGGTGATATTTCTTTTAAAAAATAATATTTCGATTTATGAAGAAGTCTAATTTTTTAAGTGCTCATCTCTTTTTTAATTTTTAAAGCTATTATTTTTATACCTGGCATACAACGTGCACCCGTTAATTTTGATCTTATTTTTTGTGTTAAAAATGCGCATTATATGCCGGATTTTATGGTACTTTTTTCCCCATACCCTGTTTTTCCCTTCATCGCCATTTGCTTTATATTTATTGCGCATTTTTGTATTTTGTTAACTATATAATTAATGTAAGGAAACTATGTAATTCCCTTTTGAACAAGTTCTATTAACACTCGTCTACAAACCTTTCTTTGAAAAAGAAAATATTTTAGTGCAATAAAAGCCAAGAGCAGTGCGGTATGTTTCCCGGGGTGTTGGATTGTAGCTCTAAACTCTCTTGGGTGAATTCGGAACCCTTGGGGTTGCCACCAATAGCTCTCGTGCAGCTTCGAAAAAAAAGCTTGACGTTAATAAAAAAAATCATATCAAACTAAGCAACACATTTGAGATAAGCTACTGAAATGTTAAGAAATACGAATTACATTGTATTAAACTTATTTTATTTTTAGACTACTTTGAATGCTACTCTTATTAAATGATTGTTACATACAAAGAATACTAATTTTAAAAATTCAAAACATATTTTTTATGAAAATTTGACTCTCTATTTTCCGATAAGATATTATCAATGGAATTCATCACATACTTGTATTTCTCAACATGGGAGTGAATGTTATCCATTTCTCAACATAAATATCTAAGACACTAAAGTATTAAAATTATATATAAAACGGCAAAAATTAAAAATTAAAATATTTTATGTAATTTTTAAACAGGTTACTGTTATAAAAGGATTATAGGTTTATGCAGATTATTAATATTTAGTTCTGTTGTCAAAAATGGCATTGATTTCTTGAATTAAGGAATCGTTTTGATTGCTGTTGTTTTTATGATTTAAGTTTGAATTTATTCAGAAATTAATGGCATGTTTTGTTACGTAAGATGAAAGTTGAGAAGATAAAACTTAAGAAAAAAAGATCATTCTAATAACTATCCAATTTCATATAATATTCTTCAAAAAAATTCCCTCTGGGTATGTCCAGCAATTTATTTTATATTTTTAAAAATATGACCATAACTTGAAAAAAAAACATATTAACGTTTAAGATAGAATTGATTTTTTTTTCAGAACTGATGCCAATGATATAGATTTCATGATTTAAAATTAAGTTCAAGTAATGAAGACGAGCTCTATCAATTTCCTTAAATCTCTTCTTGAAGACTTTGAGACCAGTTAGTTATTAAGAACTGTAAGCTCCATAAAATTTACACACAATAACTTATTACTAAGCAATTATAGATGTTAACAGAAATGAGTTTTCAATTGCTAAAACCAAGCGTTTGATGAAATCGAATACCTTCAATATGATTGTTCTTTGTTCTCGTGCAGTTTCGTAGTACAGGTACTATTGGCAACGAACTTGCTAATTTTGAACCTAGGTCAAGTGACGATTATGGTGCCTGTCCTCTGGCACCACACTCTCCAAATTACCACACCACACCAACATGAGAACTTTGAGTCAAGACAGATTTAATGGTCATCAGTCCCCCTACAAGGTAAATCTTGCTGGTATAACTCCAATCCATGACTTTGCCACTATAACCACTTGACTCCATGGTCACACAAATACCTAAGCACTCACTTGTGTACTTCTGTGGGTCACTTTCTTATGTAATTATTTAAAGGGCGATAGTACTTTGAACGTTCAAATAATCAATTTTTCAGAAACGTTTTCAAAAATTAATATATAATGTTAAAAACGTTTTTATATAAAGCAAACCACGTCGAAATCCGACAGTAACTATTCTGAGCAATATAAAAATATGTTTGCTTAAAATTAGTTAAAAATTTTAAGCAAACAGATTTATCGTTAACTTCTGTTTGGATTTCGTTGATTATTTAATTTTTTTATTAACATCACCCTTCGAAGCAACATGGGGTGAATTGGAGACGAACCTCGCAGTTTTAATTTGCAGTCAAGTTATAAGGGCGACACCCGTTTTGACAGTTTTCTCTCCGGGCACAGAGAGTAAAGTGTCTATTAGAATATACTATTATATTAATATTTTTTATATGATATAGGGCAATATAATGTTATTATTGTTCAAAAAATGATGAAGTGACGCTCTGTATCTTCAAATCTGATGCTATTTCGTAATGTATTTACTAAAGTATAAAAACAGAAGAAATACTTTTCCAACAAATGTAGCATTGTTATGCCTATCGTTGTTATGAATCATGTTTAGTTACAAAATTATCTTCACCCAAATTATTGAAAAAAAGTATTTAGGTAGAAAGTTTCAAAGCTAAAAAGAATCTCAATTTTACAGTCTGAGTACAGTATTGACCAAGAATGTATACACCACATCTGGATTTTCCAAAGTAACAAGGGATATTGGAGTAAAACGAAGCGAGAGTGATATTCAATGATAAAATATGTGATTGCCGAGAAGTTATGAAACGTCGGAGTTGAAGCTGGAAAGGCATTAAAAAAAAGAGTCAAAATTAAGACTAAATCTCCTACAAAAGAGTAAGACTGAGAATAAGAGTAGTCACACACTTGAACACATTATGGAAAAAGGAGTCGCAGCACACGAAATGGGCATATTTTAAGTGTAAAATGAATTATTTTAATGCAAAATAAATAAATAAATGAAATTTAATTCTTAGACTTTATTTTCTCAGTTTCTAATTTTCACGCTTTCCGACAAGTTCAAAAACAAAATACAAAAAATTTTGCTAATGAGCTATGATATTTTGCATGCATACTTTACTTGTAGATCTATATTCTGTATGCTTGAAATTTTATGAATAGGATCAGTATATTTTATTTGGTAACATAATGAATTCATAAAAGAGTTTTTAAATTTTTCAAATAGTTTTTAATAAAAAAATACTTAAATAAAGAATAAAAATTAAATTTGAGGTATACAGAATACAATCACATTCTTTAGCCTTAATTTTATATAAGACTGTAGGATCTACTGTTGGTCTTTCAAAAGTTATCTAGTGCTCAGCAAAAAGAAAGCCAATTAGTTATTTTTTTTATGTTCATACTTTATGCTATTTAAAAAAATACAAAAATTTAATGGAAAAAAATTATTTTGCTATTATAAACACTTTTTTACTACTGCACAAACTATAAAAAAAATCGCACTAAAGTGAGCAAAATGTACTGGTTTTCGAAGAATCGAAAAAGTATATGTCTAAATATGCAATTTCAAAACTCTGTAAGGTACTGTCCCCCCTTATAGTGGGAAAGGTACTCGATTTTAAATTAACAGTTTTATTGGATAAATTTTATTGAAACTGTACCGCATAATCTATTATTTCAGGTCAATTTTTCTTAAACGTAAAGAAAGTTTTTCCACTCTTTGGCGTTTCTCATTTAAAAAATTTTCTCAAACTCTACCCATTGAAATTTATATATATTCGATAGATAAATATATTTATAGAAATATATGGATAGATGGATATGATTATTATATGTATATAAAGATGAAACGCAAATTGTTAAAAAAATATGAAAATAGTATATAAAATACCAAATATAAAATACCAAAATATATAATCTCAGCGGTATATACAGACGAGCCTCCGTATTACGAAACTCTATATTTGGAACTTTTCTATGAAGCAAAATGTTTCCTGGAACCAAGAACATTTAACGATTTTCTTCGTAAAATAACCTCCCAATAGCGAAGTGCATTTTCTATATAACGAACTTTTTTTCTTATGATTCAATTTTTTTCTCCCTATTCTAGAAGTATTTTTGTACATTTCAATTTATTCTCTCTTTTAACACATTTTATGATGGTCTTTAATCTTGAACTGGTTTTATTAGGTGCCTAACACACCGAGAGGAATAGAAGTTTTGGCGTTTTATCCAAGAAGTGAAACTTTTGACCCCACTGTCCAATTCACGAGAAGCACACATCTTCGATATTCCCCACTCTCAGTAGAGTTTTCTTGTGTTCCCGTTTTCTAGAACTAGTCTCCGTTCATTTGTAGTGTTGATCAGTCGTACTGGTAACTTCGTTTCTTGTTCCTCGAAAATGTCAAAACGTAGGTGCTTGTGCATCAAACAAACAAAAACTGAATTCTTCAGGAAGGCATCAAGAAAAGAGATTTTGTGCTTTAAATACGGTATTATTCCAAACAGCTTATCAACCATTATAAAAAGATCGAGATAAGTTACAAAATTATGATTCATCGGATTCTTGTTCAAAACGTTTAAGAACATAAGTCTATGAAAATGTCGACGAGGCAGTTAGGGATACACACAAGCGAGATATAAATGTTCCGGTCTCTGGAAATTTCGTAATAGAGAAAGCTCTTCAATTCGTGAAGGCATTTGTATACGGCTAAATTCCAGGTTACAATGGATTGTTTAGAAAAAGAAAAGAAACAGAAAAATACGCCTGAAGACATTTTTGGTGCATGGCAAATAACTGAAGCGTATTATGAAACACCGAGACTCAATAAACAAACAAAATTAACAGATTTTATAAGTAATTAAATTTAAAGTCGCATATGATAATGTATATTAGAATTTCTTGTTATAAAATAATGTATGTTTAAAGTTACTTGTATGCTATAAGTTTAGAGCGATAGAAAATGCCATTAAAATTCATTAATTTTAATAGAAAATTATTCTCTTAATATTGAAAATACAGTATATCCGTTGACATTCTCTTTTCTTGTTTTCCTTGTAGTTTTTCTTCCTTTCTTTTTTCTTTTTTTATGTGTAAGATATATAAAATAAATAAATATTAATATACAAAATGATATGAACAATTACTTTTTAATATAAAATGTTTTATGAATTTAAAATTTTAATTTATGTGGTTTATAAAGTATATTAAAAGATGAACCTCTATATAATGAATTTTCCATATAACGAACTTTTTTTGGACTTAGCGGCTTCGTTAAATAGATATTCGACTATATATATATATATATATATATATATATATATATATAAGAATAATACGCATACATTTTTGGGGTTGAAATTAAATTAAAAACAATGTATATATATATATATATATATATATATATATATAGTTTAAAATAAAGATACTTCTACCCCCTTCCCCCTTCACACTTATTTAACTCCGTTTAAAATTTAAAAGCGAAAATTACATCAGCGTGGGTGTTGCCGTCGTTCAGTTTAATTCCATATCCATTTCCAATTCAGCAGCTCTAAGCTTCTTAACAAACATTTAATTACACAAGTCAAATCAATTAAACTTAAACAAGTTGTTTTCTCATAACTATTTAACTACTTAATTAAAACTCCATTATGTCGAGACTCGAAAAGCGCTTCGCTAATTCGCTTTGAAATGTGCGCCATAATTCGGCGAATTGGCAGACTAATGTATATATAATCTCCGATTACATCAAAGATCCGTCAACTAATTTTGTTAGCTTTGTTCTTCATCAACAGATAAGATTCTTTTGAGAAACTGATAGCTTTAGGTTTCGCTCTCTCTTTTTTGGTTCCGTTTTGACTCGACGAAAAGAATCACTCAACTCAACTTCATCAACTCGCAAGACTGATCTGGCAATTATCAAACACTCTTGTGACAACTCAAGCGTAGCTGTTGCCGAACTCGGATTTAATAGCGAAAACTTTCTCGGTCTTGGGATCTTGGCAACCTAAATGGTAATTTTCCTAAGAACCTTGCTTCACACGAGATGCTGGTTAATCAAAACACCAAGCTTAGCCAAAAGATATAATGGAAGTTGTTGGAAATGCATGGGAAGTTAACGTAATACTAAAGTGCATTTTCTAGAAAATTTTGTAAATGGTACGGTGAGTTTTAAGGAAGTTGAATTATTTTTCTAATTCTCAAAAATTTGATGTTACTTGGAAAAGAGCGTTTTAAGAACTGAGATTGAGAAATCAGTAACACAAAATTTAATTAGAAGCACCTATATTTTATTTTTCTTTAAAAAAAGCAGGTTTAATTATTTGGTTCTATAACGTTAAATGTGTCTTGATAATTGGTTTTAATTGAAATCAAGTTTCTACGACTGGTAGAATTTTGTCTTTACCTTCCGTAAATCAATTTACTCTTTAGAAAGATTCAATTGAATTTATATATATTGATTGATTAGTTATTTACATTTAAAACATTTTATTTAAAATTCATATTCTGTAAATAGATGTTACAGAAAACTATATGCTTGTTGTTTTAATTAAGTCTGAAAGTGTTAATTTTATTAATAAGCATTTCCAATTTTAATAACATTAATGAAGATACTTTTAAAAGCGCTTATACACTCATTACTAAAAATTCCAACTCAATTAATTAGCACTACGTAATTACAGTTCTTTTGATTTATCAAGTTTTGCTGATTATATTCTAGAATTAATCCAGAAAAGGATTAATCGATACCTTGAAAATGATAGAATGTGTTACTTGAAGCATGTTTAAAGCGAAACTGACCATTTATTGTGGAACAGTTTAATGTTTCACACTTTAACGATTGATTGAAACATTTTATTTAATACCCATTTTAAAATTGTTGATTTTATTATTTAATAATAAGCTTATCTGCAATTTTTATACAAAATACCAAACTAGAACTTATGAAGAACGTAATTACATAAACAGGAATGTTTGGGGGGGGTCTATTAAATCAATTGATCCCAATGTAAATATTCCCGGGGTTGTATTCTCATTTCTTATTTCAGTTTATTTGTGTCGTGTAATAATATGTTACTGTGTTTTCTCCCATGCTTTGTACTATTCGGTAAATATAATTTTGTGCAATAATAAAGTCTATTTGAACAAATGAAAGCAAATGTCTGATTAAACTACACATTGATCCAAAATGAATCGACTCATTGATCCATGAAATTACACATTTTTATATATTGTGTTCATAGAATTTTTATAAACTTTCACGTCTATAAACAATTTAAAAATAAACTCTTACATACTGTTATTTACTCCTAAACGTATGGTCCTCTGTAAGGGTTAAATTATAACTGATTAAGGAATGTGTGTAGACGCTTGAACTTATAAACCTCTTGAAATTAATTTTGCACAGTTCAATAAATGATAATGATTAAATAAAAAGAATAATTTTTCGATTTCTGTGAGGAATGACCAAATATTGTTGTAAATATTTCAAACAATTTTAAACAAACTAAAATAAACCAAAAAGACAAAGCCTAGTTCTCTATTTATTTATAAGAAAAAAACACCCTCTGATCCAAAAAATAAACAGGTTTAAAAGGCAGTAGAGAAATAAACAATATAATCCAAGTAAAAACCTATTTAAAATTCATTCGATTTCTATTTTTCTACGCATGGTAAGTTTAAAAAACAGGCGCATATACTGGTGAAAAATATCGCACAACAACAAAAAAATTAATCCAACAATGTCAACAACCCAAAAGCCAAATCGCCTGTGAGTAAACCTCTTACCACCCTCTGATGAAAAGTCACGAAAGCTTAGAATTAATCAAAAAAATAAAAAAATCATTCTAAAAAAACAGCAATTTTCTGACTCAAAATATTTTGTCAGACTGCTTTTCCTAGAGCCAATTATTCCTGGCGGAAAGAAATTCTTGGGAACTTTACCGAGGGGCAATCCGCTAAAGTTTATTTATCCTGAACATGGAGGCAACGGAAGAGTTTGGACTAAGGCTTCATTTTTACTAAACCCTTCACTTCCAGCAAGATCTCGTTCCCTGTAGGAACTAGGGGAAATAGTTTCCCTTCTGGATCTTTTTGTAATCCTACAGCAACCGTTCAATTTCTTGAGTGCCCTTCTCTAGAGACTACGAAAGCCCTTTTAACGTCATGACTCGCTAGGCGTTGAGTCGCTGGGAAAATGAGCCTGCCTCCAGATTTTTTTCTCTTTTTTTGCCCCCCCCCCCTTGTCTTTTTCTCCTCCGCCAACATTTTCAGGTGTCGTTGTTCGTGTTATATAAATGCAAATATAAAGAAAGGTCAGATGAAGAACTCGGTCAGCCAATAAGGCGAAAGGGACGCTCACTTTTGGTTTAATATTTATTGTGGTAGGCGACTGGCTTTATTTCTCTGGGTTTGATGGATTTGGAAGATCTCACTGCGCAAAGAAGTCATTTAAGGTACTTTTCGAAATAAACCAAGTCTGAAGGATGTGTTCCTCGTAGTTTAATAAGAACTATGTATTCTTTTATTTCTCCAATAAAATTCATGTCATTCTAGAGGAAGGGTTTTTAAACTTTTCGGGGTGGTGACCCCATTTTTTGTGCAATACTTTTATGCGAACCCATAAGCATTGCGCAAAGTTTACACACACTTGGGTACTTCTATATGTGTTTTATTTGTAGTATAATTATTGTTTAGCAGTAATAAACATACGCAATAAGTTTTTACTTTGAATATAATGATATAGAAATTTTAATTAAATAAAATAAAACAAAGCATTATATAACATCATTATATATATATACATATACATTGTAAATAATACATAAACTATAATCTGTTTATTAAGTGTAGTCATTTTGAGTTCACTTCTGAAATCATCAACTCCTATTTACAACGGCATATGCAAGATTTAAATAACAATGGGAAGAATGTGTGCTTGATTATTTTTAATTATGTTATTGAATCTTTGACTAACTGTCGACACACCACCGGTTGAAGTACTTCCTCAATATTTTTTAGATTATATAGATCGATACTTTAATTTTATAGTTGTTAAGGACGACAATGTCGTTTCATATAAGTTATAGAAAAAGTTAATAAGAATAAATAAGAATCTAAATAAACAGTGAAATTATTATTATTATTATTAATGGCGGACAAATTATATTGGGTAAAATGTTTGACGGCCCCAGCTGCAAGTCACGCGCCCCTAGTTTAAAAAACACTGTTCTAAAAAGCAAAACGAAGTATATTTATATATAATGATTATCTTAATTTTAAATTTCAGTCATGTACTGTTCGTTTTGAAGAACATTTCCAATCGCTTGCACAAAGGACTTCTAGCTCTACACCTCCCCCCCCCCAATACACTTAAATTCAATTTTTTATGGTTTTTCCTTATCTTTTGACTTCTACATTCCGACAAAAGAAGTCTTAGAGCAATTAACTGTGCAATAACCTTCTTTATTAAAAAGAAAACATTTTCTCTCATAGAGTGTGGATTTGAGCCTTAAATCCGAAAGTTTACTATGAAGTTAACTTACGTTTCAAAGACTTAGTTAAGATATTTCAATTCGACCGAAGTCAATGAAAGTAATATGTGCTTAATGAAATGTATTATTGAAATTTTGGGTTACTTGATCACGTATGGACAAAGTCAAATTATATTTTTATTTTTTACCTCTCAGAGACTTTAACTTTTTCAACTAAGAAAGATTTACTACCTCGAGGTGTTCGATTGATGTCTACCCCCTACAGGGTTTGCTGTCTTTGGTAAATATGGGTGACACACACCCAATGTGAACTAACATCTTTATATATTTCATACTTTTTCTCGGTCATTTAATCCCACCAATTCTTTTCCTTTCATACATTAGAAACATTCAGTAAAAATCACAAATACAGGATTGTTTGCAAATTTACATTTTGGGCATCAAGCCAATCAATCAATCCTCTTTCGTTAATATTTCCAAGAGGCAGAGGTTTTATTCCATTAATGCATATGGAAAATGATTCAAATGAGGAAATATGTGATACAATGAAATGAAAAGATAGCTCACTTTTGTCCTAGTATCTAGAACGAAACACGTTTTTTCCTAAGGGGAGATCAAAATCATCTAATAAGGGTTTAGACTTATACGATCAAATTCCCATAGAGGACAATGTTATCCTTCCCTTAGTTTTGATGGATTTTAAGGAATTGAGGTGATTTACGTTATTTACTATATAAAAATGGAAAAAATGAATAAGCTAAGCAATTTTTTAATTTACGATTCTTATTTAGTAAATTATAAATAGCGTAAATTTTTTTGACTAAGTCTACCAATTGAAAACATAATTTGAATGTAGATAACTTTGATAACGCATGACTGAAACCATATTATTTACGACCAGTATTTTTAGTTATCATTTACTTACTATAAATGTAAATAAAAGATATTAAACTAAAAATACTGGTTTAAAGTTTAGATTATTTTATTTTCGTTAGTTCTCTAACAAAGCTAAATAACAAAGATGGCATCTGAAGATGTTGAGAATTCAAAAGGCCTCCAAATTTTACAATAAAACTTCCAGATCCCCCCTAACGATTTCAATGCATTTACACTCGCGAATGAGTATCTATATTTATGTCACTTAATAAAGCAACACGAGGGCTATTGGCAATGGACATCGTAATTCTGAATCGCGGTCAAGTGAGGAGGATTGCATCGAAGAGTTGGCGCTTTTTTCACTAAAATACCGCACCACGCCCAACGGAGGACTTTGAACCTCTTCTGATTTAACGGGCATCAGACCCTCTACACCCGGGGTGGGCATTACGTCGATCGCGATCTACCGGTGGACTGCCAAGAAAATTTGGAGTGACCGCCTGAAGATTAGCCGCTAGAAATTGCATACTGTCGTTTCAGGCTGACCACCTGATCGGGAAATCTCATGCATCTCAGCGCCCAATGGTCACGTATACTAAGATGGGCACAGTAGGGCTTGGCCCTCATGAGCTGTTGCGTCACTGTGAGTTTAGTTTAATTGTATACGGAAGTATTCAAGATTGGCTGACAGTACGCAGACTAAGTCATCTACTGACTATAATTACGAGAACTAACTTTAGATGAAAATGTTATATTTTTGATGCATTTTGAATTGTTTGATAATAAATGCATCATTAGATATTATTATATTTGTGGCAATTATTATGTTTATATTTCGCACTTTACTTTAAACATGGTTTCGAAAAAGTGAGTTTTTCATTTTATTTACGTAGGTAAGTACATATTCCGTATTTATTATTAAGTTATAATAAATATTGTTGACTTTTTCCTTATCTCCCCACACCTACTGCCCTGGACAGTGGGCATACTCGGTAATTTTCAAAGGGGGTGTGGCACAGGGGTCCAAGTGGAATGTCTACCATTCTCACTTAATACCCCAATAGGCTGCGAAACATTTTTTTTCTTTTCATTTTGTCGATTGTCGGGAACAAAAAACAGGAAGAAATAAATTATTGAATAAATAATTAGCATATTAATTAATAAAAAACTATTAATAACAAATACAAAACTAAATTTTACGTCATATAGATATGGGATTATAATCGATCGAAAAAAAATCTTGGGCTATGGTTCACGGGTCCGGATCCGTGGACCCTCCAACCCTTTGTGTGTGTCACTGATACTTGGTGGACCACAACACCTTGAAAAAATTAAAAGTAGCCCGTACCCTGGAAAAGTCTGCCCACCCCTGCTCTACACAGTGGGGTTTCAGTGGCTCCGGAGCTCGAACTTATAACATGCCATCCCCAAGCTCGTGACTGATGTCTTGCTGTTGTTGTTAATTCCACCAGCCTGACTGTCAGATCGCGGACCACGAAATTCATCGCTGCAAAGGACTGGATGTAAGTATGTCGTTAGATGTAGCTTAAAGCACCATCCAGGTGTCAGTACTTTGGCTTGGTTCCACCCCAATTTTGAGGGAGAACACCCTAGAGGTGGCTAAGGGCCTTCCACCTCTTTTCCTCTTCCATCAACCTCATGAGAAGACTTTTGGCTCGACGGGTATTTAGAGTACCCCCTGGAGAGACACAAATAAATTTAACTAAATAAACAACAATGGACTGTAATTCCTAAAAAACTTTAATGATTTGAGACTGTACGTCTGCTAGGCACGCAGCCTGACCTTCAACTCCCGTTTTCCGCCGAAGTTCTTTCTTACAACCCGAATGGCGAGCGCCTTGGAGCTCGCCAAGTTGACAAAAAAATACAAATGGTTAAGGCGGCCTTAACATTCCCGCCCGGCCTTGAAATGAAGATTTCAAACAATTCATGTAAAATTTAAAACAAACAATTGATAAAGATTCGATTACAATATTCAAAGAAATGATAAACATACAATAAGGATACAATATAAGAATACAATATAAGAAACATAAAATATATATAATGAGTAAGATTAACTAATTACAATCAATTTTTTCAATGGGCAGCACACATATCTTAGAAACACTGCGTTTCAGTGAGTGAGTGAGTGATTTTGGGGTTTATTGGCGCAAGAGCCGATTTCGGCTAAACTGCGCCAACCATTTGTTTTAATATCTGTGGTCTAGACGGGAAGAGAAAGAAAGAAAGAATGAATTGAATGACAAGAAAGAGGGTCGAAAATAGAGAAGGATCACTAGGGTACCCCGGGTTCGTGAAGCCCGTGTTTACAAAAGACGGTAAACCCCGTGGGAAAAGGAAAAGATCACTAGGGCACCTCGGGATTGCGACACCCGTACTCACCTAAAGAAGGTGAGCCTCCTGAGGGGACACTTCGTTTCAGAATACCTGTGGCAGTTTTGACTACAACTACTCTTACTTTACTATCTGAGCCATAAATTATTTCAATAATTCTTCCTAGTTTCCATTTACATGGTGGGATAGTATCCTCTACTATAAGGACCATATCATTTACTGCAACATTTCTTTTTTCCCAGTACCATTTTGTGCGCTGTTGCAGATTACTGAGATAGTCCCTTTTCCACCTTTGCCAGATATCTTGAACAATTTTTGTAGTTAACTGCCACCGAGACAATCTGTTTATTTGAATGCCTAACAAGTCTGGTTCAGGAATAGAGGTCAAAGGACGCCCAATTAAAAAATGTCCCGGAGTCAAAGCCTGATAGTCGTTTGGATCGGATGATAAGGGTGAAATGGGTCTCGAGTTAAGCACTGCCTCAATCTGAGCTAAAACTGTTGAAAGTTCCTCATGTGTCAAACGCGCATTTCCCACATCATGATGTAAGTGATATTTTACAGATTTGACACATGATTCCCATAAACCTCCAAAATTTGGTGACCTAGGTGGGATGAATTTCCATGAAATACCTTCCGAAGCAAGAAAAGAGTTAATTTGGGCGTTTGAATTCATTACTAATTGAAAAAGTCTTTTAATTTCAGCATTAGCCCCAACAAAATTACCTGCGTTATCTGAATAAATAAAGGCACTGTTGCCTCTTCTCGCAAAAAAATCTTTTCAGACAAGCAATGAAGGCTTCGGAAGGAAGGTTAGTCACTAATTCTAAATGCATTGCCTTAGTGACAAAACATACAAATATAGCAACATATACTTTGTAAGAATTATTCCTTCTCTGGTTTTTATTTTTTATTAAAAAGAGCCACAGAAATCTACTCCTACACGATTAAAGGGGGAGACCATGTAGTTCTCTCTTTAGGGAGAGCTCCCAAAATCTGGGTTACTACGCGAGGTTTGGCTTTAAAGCAAACGACACACTCGTGAACAATCTTCCTTGCTAGATTTCTGCCACTAATGGGCCAGAATCTATGTCGAACGCTGTGCAAAAGGGACTTTGGTCCAAGATAATAAAATTTGTTATGAAAATGCAACATTAAAATATATGTAAATTTGGATTTAGTTGGTAAGACAATAGGATATTTTGTTTCATAATCTAAGTCGGAATTGCCCAATCTGCCCCTTAGGCGAATTATTCCATTGTCATCGATAAATAGATTTAAAGATTTCAATTTACTGTTACTAGACACTGGCTCACTTCGTTTGAGCCTTTTTGAAATCATCTGAAAATTCTCTTACCTGAACCATTCTAACTAAACATTGCTCAGCATCTGTAAGTTCTTCTGAAATTAAAGGTCCCATGCACTTACAATGGGGATTTTTTGCATTCCTAGAAAACCTTAAAACAAAACTAAAAATATGAATTAGTTTCAAATAATTATTAGTCAAATTTAACCAATTATCTAAAACAACATAGTCTAAAGTCAATTTTAGAGTTCTTTCAGAGTCTTTTTTCAGTTCTTTGGTAAAATCGTCATTTTCAGAATCTAAAGTTATTGGTCCATTGGGAAGAGAGTGACGAAATGTTTCTGGACCTTTCCACCACAATTCACAGTTCACAAGATTTTCAGCACTAAGTCCTCTGGACATCAATTCACTGGGATTCTGCTCTGATCTGATGTGTTGCCAACAATAAGATTTTGTAATTTCTTTTATCTGTGACACTCTGTTCCCTACAAAGGTTTTTAACAGCCAGGGATCAGTCTGCAACCATCCTAACACAATCGTTGAGTCTGTCCATAAGTACACACCATCAAACTCTAATTTTAAAGATGCGTTCACCTTCTTCACAAGTTTTGATAGTAAAACCGCTGCGCAAAGTTCCAAACGTGGAATGCTAATTCGTTTGATTGGAGCTATTCTACTTTTACTGCAGAGCAACCTCATCGATGACTGTTCAGATGAATTTGTACAACGAAGATAAATAGCTGCACCAAAGGCTTTTTCAGAGGCATCTGAAAAACCATGCAGTTCCAAGGACTTGTAATTTTCAATAAGAACAAAACGTTGTACCTTTATTCTTTGAAGCGCCTTTAGGGAGAAGACGAACTTCTTCCAGTTTCGTATTTCATTTTCTAAAAAGAGCTGATCCCGATCTCTCTTGACTAACCAAAGAGTTTTCATGAATAATTTCGCCGTGACAATGACAGGACCTAACAGACCCATTGGATCGAAAATGCGAGCAATGTGTGATAAGATTGACCTCTTTGTCCACTCTGAATTGTTGGCTGGATCACTAACGGAAAATTCGAAAGTATCGTGCTTCGGGTTCCAAATCAATCCGAGAGTTTTTACTTTTTCTTCATCTCGATCAAAATGATATTCCTGGGCTTCTATGGAAGTTCCTGCAACATATCTTTACAATTTGATGACCATTTATGAAGCTTCATGCCAGCACAACTAAGTAATTCAATGAGCTGTTTCTGAACTTCTTTTCCACTTTCAATGTTGCTTACACCTGACACTAAGTCGTCGACATAGAAATCAGTCTCTAAAATTTCTGCAGCTACAGGAAACTTTTCTCGATTATCCATTGCAATTTGCTTTAGCGTTCTAGTGGCTAAGAAGGTAACACTGGTTGTTCCATAAGTAACAGTGTTTAGTCTGTATGTTGAAACTGGTTCATTTTTATCGCTTTTCCACAGGATCCGCAGATAAGCTCTTTGATCTGGAGTGATTAGAATCATTCTATACATCTTTTCGATATCGGCAGTAATAGCAATAGGTTGTTTTCTAAATCTGATTATGATTGAAAAGAGTTCATCTTGAATTATTCCACCATTCGCTTGTAAGGAATTGAGGGACCTGCCATTAGACGTAGGACAAGAAGCATTGTAGACTACTCTTAATTTTGTACTACTTTTCTCTGGACGATAAACACCGTGATGGTGTATATAATAAGTTGTGTCGGGTTCAACCTCTTCTTCAACCCTTGTCATATAGCCCAATTGTTCATATTCTTTCATAAAGTTTTGATACATCGAACAAAGTTGAGGATTTCTGTGGAGTCGGTGCCAAAGTGAATTTAGGCGTCGCCAAGCTGTCTCTTTAGATTTACCTAGTTTTGAGGGATTTTCCTTAAATGGGATATCTACAACATAACGACCTGTCTCGTCTCTAGAAAATGTGTTTTTAAAGTGATTTTCACAAAAAAGTTCCTCCTCATTCTTTAATTCTTTCACTTCCTCAACAGCTTCCATTTCCCAAAACCGAGAAATTGATTCCTCTAAATTTACTTCATTTCTTGATAAAAAAACAACTTTTAATTGGTTGGCTAATTGGAAGCTTTCCCGTAACCAAAAACCCAAAAACTGAGCCTTGTAGAATAATAGATTCAACAATTTGAATTTTTTCATACTTTAAAATTCTGAAAAATACTTCGGCTCCTAATAGCATATCCACCTTACCAGGTTTGAAGAACTCTGGATCAGCTAACTGAATATCCTGAGGCAATTGTATGCCAGAAATATTTAATGCAACTGAGGGGGTCAAATCAGTTATTTTTGGAATCACCAAAAATTCTAATTCAGCGTTAAAACTTTCATTTTTGTTGGAAATAGTTCCATAAACCCTATATTTAACTGTCTGCTCTGCACACTCTCATTAATGCCTGAAACTGGAGCATAATTTTTTTCTCTTTTTAGTTTTAAAAAGGTCGCGAATTCGGAAGATATCAGATTTATTTGACTGGCTGAGTCTAAAGTTACTCTACATTTAAACTTATTCCCATAACAATTCTGAACGAACAGAACAGCTGTACTCAGTAATATGTAATTTCCTCGTTGTATTGCTTAAACTTGTACGGCCTGCAAGAGTAACATTTGCGTTGTGTTGAGAGTTTTCTTCGCGCATCGCAATAGTTAATTACTTCATTTATTCCTAAATTTCAAATGTATCATATTGATTCTTGATTAAAGAGGTCAAAGTAACATTTCGGTTTGACGATTTTTCGCATATTAATTCATTTTCCGTATTCAATTGATCTTGTAGAGGCAGTCTGTCGGGTGAAAGCAGTTCCTCGTTTGATTTATGAAGAAGAGTGTTGTGTTTTTTCCCGCACACATGACACATAAATTTTGATTTACAGGCAGAATAATAATGCGAATTGCGCAAACAGTTCAGACAAAGTTTATGCTTTCGAGCAAAAAAATCATACCTTTGAGAAACATTCATATTTTGAAAAGAGTTACACTTGTTTAAAAAATGAAAACCTTTACATAAAATACATTTTACAGTTTCACTTGAATTAATTACTAATGATTTAGGCTTAAATGGAGTAGGAGAATTTTTATTTGGTTTCATAAGAGAGTTAGAATTTCGGTTAATACTTTCAAGAACCATACTTCTTTTTTCCACAAATTCAAGAAATTCATCTAATTTTGGAGTATCTGTAGATTTTAAGGTTGATTCAAATAATTTCCTGGTTTCTTTATCTAACTTAGATAACAATATGTTTACTAAAATAGCATCTGAAAATTCATTTCTGGTGAATTTTAAACCTTTTAACGACCTTAAATTCTTTTTTACATTGTCTACAAAATAACGTAATTCTCAGGCAGCTTCATGCTGAAATTTTTCTTGATTTATAATTGCTGGTAAATGCATGTCGAAAATCACTCGCTTGTTTTCATATCTTAGTGTTAAAGCTTCAAGCAACGCTTCAAATGAGTCATCGCTACATTCAATACGTTTTGCGTGACCTTTAAGAGCGGAGCGTAAATAATAGAGTTTCTGCGAATTTGTTAGCTTTTCGTTATAAGAAATTAAATTGTTAAATTGATCTTTAAATGTACTCCATTCCTCATACAAACCACTAAATGGCGGCAAAGGAATTTCAGGTAATTTTATACTAGTTTGTGTACTTTCATTTACAGACAGAACATTATTTTCTTTAGAAATAACTTCCGACACTGAAATATTTTTTGTATTATCAAGTTCAGAGGGTAAGAAATGAAATCTCACCTCTGTTTTATCAAGACGATCTACTAGCTGCTCGAGCTCCGTGTCAGATTCTGATAAGTCGACCTCCACTGGAAGGCTGTAATAACCCTTTCCTGATGTAATCTATTTTATCTCTCAGAGCGGAGATATTGTTTAATTGTAGTTTCACTTCTAACAATGAAGGAGACTGCTCACTCCCGTTCCGAACAGTTCCACTTTTCTCACCTTAGCTTTCAAGGCGCCTCGTAGTCTATTCAAAGTTGTAATTTCCATCCTGTTGGACTTTTCTGGTTCGAAATTAAAATAAACTAATTACTCTCCGGTCGACTCGACCAAATCATGGAGAGACACAAATAAATTTAACTAAATAAACAACAATGGACTGTAATTCCTAAAAAACTTTAATGATTTGAGACTGTACGTCTGCTAGGCACGCAGCCAGACCTTCAACTCCCGTTTTCCGCCGAAGTTCTTTCTTACAACCCCAATGGCGGGCGCCTTGGCGCTTGCCAAGTTGACAAAAAAATACAAATGGTTAAGGCGGCCTTAACACCCCCTTGCCACACAAGCACTATAAATTTACAAACATCCATATCTTTCCCTGGGCTCGAACACAGGCTCTACTTCACAGCAATAAGCATCACTAACCATTATACTGAATGGAAAATAACTAAGACCAATAGGCGTGGTTAGTGACGCTAGGCATTACTACATTGTGATTATGCCCAATAGGCTATCACGCTCTACACAAGCAATATCCCTAATTAATCAGCAGGTGTGTTTTTAGAGGAATCGAGACTGGATCAAGTGAGCACATAACCTCTTATTTCAGTTGCCAAGATATTACGCGCGCGCGAATCCAGAAATACAACCAAAATAATACCCGAAAGCACACACGATATGATTTATCCTATGCTCTGAAATAATCTCATCTCAAAATTACAAATGTAGACCAAGATGAACGGACATTTAGATAATGAGTTTCAATGAATCTTACATTTACAAAAGTTATAATGTTTAGAGAAACATTATTTAATTCCACTTTTCCTCTTTGGATTATTGCGCTCCAAGAATCCTCAAATTCCTTTGAACCACTGAATAATTTATCTCTAAAATGAAAATTTAATTTATGAGACTTTTCAGCTTTCGATAGACAAATACACTTACAATGCTTAAAGAATAACTAGTTATCTAGTTGAAACCGATAAAATTATTTTGTTAATATCTTACGAAATGCATTGGGTGATGTATCACAGCACAAACATAACTTGGAGGATAAAGGAAATAAATAATAAAGGAAAAAGAAACCATTAGACTTCAGAGACAAAGCTAAAGTTTCTTAATATATTAATATTTTTACAAGTAATTTTAATCATATTCGATTCCAAATTAAAATGTTTACATAGTTTTATCATAATTAAATGCTTATAGTATTAATTATGATAATTAATCTAGTTGAATAACTTTTACACCTCTGTACATTTAAAGGGATTAGTTCAGAACCAAAGTTTTAAATTGATGACATCCATTATAGTAAAGTACATTGCAAAGGCTAATTCTACAGCTAATTCATCAAGTAAATATATTCTAGGAAGCCAGATATTTCATTAAACGTGATATTTGTATGCGTCTTTATTAATTAAAAATAAGGCTTAAATTTGGCGAAATGTATTCCAATAATCAGATTATTCGATAAACAGCTATTTCCATTAACACGGATTAATTACATTTAAGAGTTAATTATGTTCCATGAAGATATTACACATATTTTAATTATGGTACATGATAATGGCCAAAAAGGTAGGCACTTTTTGAAATTTTTAGGCTTTTCAACTATGCATGCTTATAGAAAATTAACTCTTTTATGTAAGGCAATTAATTATGTATAGTTTAAAGGTGAATTTAACGTTGAATATTAGAACAAAAGATAACGAAACTCACAAATGCACACTACCTTTAATATTAATTTAAGTTATATTAAATTTATTTTCATGAAGATGTCGCAAAGAAAGGTGATCAATGTGTAGAAAAAAACGGGTATTGAGATTTTTTAAAATATATCCCACATGATAGGTTGATTGATTGAATGTAAGTATACAAAGCAACACAAGGGCTGTTGGTGGAACTTCGTTATTTGGAGGAAAAAATGCGACCCTACAAACTCGAATATATTTATTCAAAGGCAAGTCACATGGAAATGTACATTTACATGTTTTTCATACAATATATTAAAAAGAATTGCTTTTTATTTTTACAAACGTATAAGCATATTTTATTAAAAATAATATAACTGAAAATGTTGTTTTGTACAGAATCTCCATATAAGCATAATTCGATATTTAAACTATAGTTTTAAAAATAAAAATCTAGAAAAAAGATAATGTTATAAATGTCTTTCGATGGCGTCAGCAACGTATTAACAGAAAACCATTGGTTGGATTAATGGGACACCTTTAAAGTCAGTAGGATAGCCGAGTGATCATAATTAAAAGTCGTTAATTTGAGTTCTTCTGACACAAACGACACATTGCGTACAGGAGCAGATACACGTTAAATCTCTTGTAGCTGAATGCCTTCTCGTTGGCATTTGCGAAAGTTTGGAGAGTTAGTTACCAGCTCAGATTCGTTCTCGTCACTTAACCGAGGTAAAAATTACGAGGTCTGATATCAGTATCTTTCATGTTGATTTAGAGAATGGCTTTGTAAAAAAATCATTCAATCAGTTAAATTCATTACACTACTAAGTAAAAAAGTTACAAGTACAAATATTCCTTCGGATGTCACCTGACATCGAATAAAATATCCATAGCTAATACCTCAAGTGTAAGTTTATTTTATAAGGAATTGAGAAAATGCCCCCCCCCCCATTCAAATTTATACCAATCTAATACTTAAGTAACCAGTTACTTTTATAAATATCTTGTAATTGGCTAGCTACCAAGAAAAAAATTTTAATGACTGTTTACTGTGCTATAATATTTCCCAACAGGAAAAGTATAAGATTTTAAATAAAATATCTTATTATTTGGGAGATATATACAGTAAAAACTTAATAAGGCATGCTAGAAGGAAATTAGAATTAGTAAAATAAAATCGGGAATTCTCAAACTTAAATTTGACAGAAATTCTAAGAAGAAGAAATTTTAGATTATCCTGCTTTTTAAGTATCTCAATACTACAGTACTTTATTAGCATAAATTACTAAGAAGTTTGATTGATTTTTATATATTAAATACTAGACAATTTTTCTTCCATTTTCTGTGTGTACACACACACAGTTATTTTTTATAACTATCAAACTTTTTTAGAGGCCTAACAGTTTTAAAAACTTATATGTCACTGACATGCGAGAAGGATAATAAATCTTGTTGGAACAATTAGAGGTTAACAAATAGATACTAATTATATTAATTTCGCTTGTTTTATTTTTCTTAATTTATGAATATTTTTTTTCTGTTAGCATAGTTTGCATATTGGTATTTGTTTTTTCACACTTCTTTTCCATATTATTTATTTTTTTATCTTTTATTTTTCTTCTTTTTTCTCGTTCCCCACAACTTGGATTTTTTTTTTTTTTTTTTTTTTTTTGTATTTTGTTTCTAACAGACAACACTTTTTATTTCTATGTATAAAAATACTCAACACTTATGCTTTTGATAATAACATTAGTGTCTACATATACATCATTACAACCACGCGTCCCATTTGAGCTTATATACGCGAGATAATTAATACATTTTCTTACAGAATAAACCCATTATAGAGTTGTGGCATTGCATTATAATGTATTAACTGCACACAAGCATAAAACAAATATAAAACTAAAAACAAAAAATACTTCTCCAATTGTAGGAAAGACATTTTGCTACAGCCTATCTAGAAAAAATAATGTAAAAAAAATTGTCTTTTATCTTTCGAGTTTTCTATTTCTTTCAGCACGATAAGCCCACTGTCTGAGCTTTGTCTGGTAATAGAATTAAAGAGGGTTTTTTTCCCCTTTTTTTCTAAGACGAAAAAAGAAAGAAAATTACGCCATTCTTTACGGTTGCGGTTATTTTTGTTTTCTTCAAACGTCAGTTTTCTTCTTTTTCACCGAATGTACCTTTCGATGTAATAAAAAGTTCATTTTCGTGAAAGGTTTAAGTATACGAATCAGGATTAAGAAAAAGCAATTGAAGAAGACACCAGTTAAAGATATTGTGCATTCATACAACCTCTATGCTTGAGGAAACAGAATCCCACCCAGGCTAAAGGTTCATTTTATCAAGGGGTATCGTGTGTTTAGCAAGCATTAATGAACAACACGTTTGGGAATACCTTTAAATAATAACCGTATATTCATTTGCTACCTGTTTAAATGTAATACTTTCTGAATACTCAGAGAAAGTATGTGACATTTTCAAAAATCCCATGAAACGATATTTGCAGCTTTCTCACATGAGATGTGCAACATTTTAGCCATACAAAAATTTATCTTAAAAGTGATACAGTTGTTCATTAGATGCATTAAGAATGAATACATATTTGATCATTGGGATTTAAGTCATAAAACCAATTACACGAGTACAAATTTCATTGTATCATACGATGAAGAACTAATAGAGAACTTACTTTAGACTACGTTTAAAATACTTTCTGAACATTTAAAGAAAGTAAGTGACATTTTTCTACTATACCTTCCATAACAGTTACTAATCTCCACAGGAGGCACGTAACATTCTTGTAGAACAAAAATTATTTTAAGTTATCTGACTACTTGCGAAACTAAAGAATGATATCTTGCTTTAAGTCATGACATCTGCCTTTACTAAAACGCATGTAGTTTTTGTTCTGGTGAACGGAAAATAATAAACTTGGGTATTTTTATAAAGCTAATAAGATGGTCTTTAAAACAAAATTATATAAAAAAAATTCTCAATTTTTGGCAAAATTCACAATTTTAGGGTAGTTGGATACTTTAAGCCATAAAACCAATTTCACGAGTAAAAATTTAATTGAATCATTTGTCGAAAGTTTAATAGAGAACTTACTTTGAACTACGTTTAAAATACTTTCTGAATATTCAGAGAAAGTAATATTTTGCTACTATACCATTCAACAGTTAATAATCTCCACACGAGACCGTAACATATTAGTAGTACAAAATATTTTCTTAAAGTGACACAATTTTTCATTAGACGCATTAAGAATTCACAAACACATTTTTTATTTGTGATTTACGTAAGAAGAGAAATTTCGCAAATAAACATTTTATTGCATCATATAATGAAAAATTAATATAGAAGACTCACTATGAATTAAGTTTAAAAATGGTAGAAGGATAATTTAATTGTAGTTTTTCTTTAGTGCATATCACTTGTATTTAATATGAAAAGCTTTAGATATTATTTATAAATATCTGAATATTTGTGGGGAAGTACGTATAATTCCAGAAATAAGGGATACGGTTTTCGAAGCGATATAAAAGACAAATAGAATTTTCAAGTTTTTACCGGATTTATAGACTATTAAAAACTTTTATTTATATTATAAGCATAACGACAAAAAAATTATATTTTGATCAAGCATTAAATTTCTGCTAAAAGGAAACGTCTTCGAAATGAGCTAACAACAAGGAAAAATATGAATGCGCTCGGTATTAAAAAAATACTAATATACTTAAATACAACGCATTAAATTTCCTTATATTTTCCCAAGATTTAAAAATGAAAAAGTTCTGAATACTTACAAAGAATAAAATGCTAAGATTTCGTTTATAAAACGTTCTTAGAATTATAATTATGTCTTCATTTTGCTTCAGTAGAATTATAAAAGTTATTTTTTTTTTCAAAAAATACTCTTATTATTATTTTAACTAAAATTTCCTAATTAGTGGAAACTTGAGATGAAAAATTCTTTTACAGTGTTACTTTATTCTATTTACAGTTACTGAAGTCTCACTGGCTCTTTTGAATTTATTTTTTTATTTTAGTTGCTCTGAGCACTCATTTAAATTTATAATGGAAAAATAATAAAGAATATTTAGATTAGTGCGAAAATTTATGTCCTGATTTCATTGATAAGTTATTGCGGTTTGAGAATTTGATTAGATAGGTCAAGGACTGCAGTCTTTTCTGCCAAACAAGTTCTATGTAAAAATCTATTACGATTTCTATAAAAATAACAAAATATCTATTTGTAGTTGATTTTATTATAATTTAGAAATTTGCGTCATTATATAATGGTTCTATTGAATTAAAAAACTTTCATTGATATTTTGTTTTTGTTATGTAAACAAAAGATATTAGCAAGAATGATTTGAAATCAGTTTCTAAAATCATCAGTTTTTCACTTTTTTAAATTTAAATTAATATCTTTTCTAAGTTTTTAAATAAAAAATAAAGTTCAGTTAGGGACAAAAAGAATTAAAAGCAAAAAATTTTTAACAATAAAAACTTTATTTTACTTTTTTTTAAAAAAATTTCTTTATTTAAAGTAAAACAAAAGAATAACTTAAATAACTTTTTTTTTTGCCCAACAAAATAAAAATCTCCTTATTTTAATTATAGCATTTTGTTATACTTTTTCTGACATAGGTTGATATAGTTTTTTACAGAAATTAATGCTTGATTTACCAACAGTATTTAGAGAAAAAGGTTATGTAACTATCAGTTAATACAATGGGTTCATTAAGAAAAATACTTTAAATTTATCAATCGATAGATTGAGAAAATATATTTAGGAAAGTTAATAATCTTCTTTAATGAGTATTTTCACCATAAAATATGAATTAATGAATAATTTTACCGTGAATTATTAACATGCAATTACTACTATTTTAATTAAATTAATCAGAGGAATTTTACAAATTACGAAAAACATCAAAAGATTGAGGACCAGAAAAAAAAGTAAGACGTTTTTTGGATGGCGAGTTATATTTTTAATGCGTGCACAGAAATCTTTAATGATTTATGTTACGACTATTTAGTGGTCATACGATATTATAATTTAAAAAGTCTACAAAACAGTAATGTGATTTCATGGCACAAATAGGAGAGCATTTTTCGCAAAACGGTGAATCAATTCAAAAATAAATCTAAGAATTCATTTTGAAAACGAAAAAAACAAGCAAATCTACACATATAGAACGCTTTTCTCGATCGCATCTAATTTAAATAAATGAAATATCGATAAAACGATAAATGTGTCGATCTTATTTTTCTCCTCCTGTATCAAGTAAAAAAATGAATATGAAAAATTCCTAATTTTTTCCAATTAAATGAATACCGACAGGTTCTCATTTTCAAATCTTGCAATCTTTCTTTTATTACTAAAGCTCGCTTCAAAGTTCGAAGTCATATATTTCTGAACGCAACGTTAAATTTTTTTATTAAAAACACACGGTGAAGTTTACAAATTACAAATCTAAATCAGAGACGTTCTCAATGCTCCACTTCTTATCAAATAAAATGATTTTAAAAAAATCTAAATTCTAAAAACGAACCGATATTGCTGTTTCGTTTTTTTATAAGCTAATGAAGTGAAGTAAAAAGTAAAACAAAATATTGGCTAGATTTCCGTTTTAGAAGATGGGAAAGAATTCATTTACACGAAGAAAAAAATTAAAATGTGTTACTTTAAAAATCAAACGGATAAAAAGTATCAAATTTGTTTTACGCATATTTTGTCCTTTTTTTAAAACTGAAAATGATTTAATTTTAGAATACTAATTGTCATGAAAATGAATGACTATGTTCGGAACCGGGATATAAATGAATATTTTTCTTTATATTTAGTGACTTGAATTAGAATATACATAAAAAATTATTT
Organism: Trichonephila clavata; assembly: GCA_019973975.1. Taxonomy (NCBI): domain Eukaryota; kingdom Metazoa; phylum Arthropoda; class Arachnida; order Araneae; family Nephilidae; genus Trichonephila; species Trichonephila clavata. Next base: position 9,072 of record BMAO01018914.1, on the reverse strand, counting down.
AAGAATATTATTACAAGGCAAAAATATTTAAATGCCATTTTTTTTGGCAAAAAGGGAAGAGAGAATAGCAAATTTCAGTGCTTCTCAAACTTTCAATATTTGCGATCCAATATTCAAACATAATTTTCATCGCACCCCCCTCCAAACAATAACAATGTACTGAATTCAATAATACTATACTTTGACGCTAAAGCTATAATACGACTTTAACTTCTTAAGTGCCACCGGCGTATATTATCGTCTAGCTCTGCCAAAGCGTTAATTGACCTGGACGTATATATACGTATTTCCGAAGTATGATCTTTTCTGTGCACATCCATAAAATTATTCCGAATTCTTTGGAATGCAATAAATGTACCTTGAAAGTGTTTGCGAAGGATTTACTTATTTCAGAGAATATCTTACTTATTTATTTCTTTTCACCCCCCTCAATGCATCACATATGCATGCCTACGTGGAAAACTGTGGTGTTGGGGAGTGAATCGCGTAACTTTTAATCGGCAGTCAAGGGGTTAGTTATAAACCGTACATGTTATCTAAATAAGTGTTAGTTTTTGTATATATTTTTATATATGACTAACCCATGGTCACACACACACACTGGTAATTATCAAACTTGTTCATAACTTAGAATTGATAAATTAATAATAAAATACATTGTGCATTAATGATACATTTATAAGTGTATTATATCAGTATAAATATGTATTTTATATTTTATTATGTCAGAATGTATTTTTGTGTGTGTGTGTGTTGTTTACTTTCAGTAAATTAATAATTTTTTAAAAATAATATTTTGCTTTCTACTTTTCACTATGCTCTCGCCCCCCACATAGAGTTATCATGCTCCCCTAGAGGTGTGACCCACAGTTTGAGAAACGCTGGCATATTTTTAAAACATTCTCCTTTTATTAAATATGCTCCTATAATAATAATAATCAGTAAATTAATAATTTTTTAAAAATAATATTTTGCTTTCTACTTTTCACTATGCTCTCGCCCCCCACATAGAGTTATATGCCCCCCTAGAGGTGTGACCCACAGTTTGAGAAACGCTGGCATATTTTTAAAACATTCTCCTTTTATTAAATATGCTCATATAATAATAATATTCAGTAAATTAATAATTTTTTTAAATAATATTTTGCTTTCTACTTTTCACTATGCTCTCGCCCCCCACATAGAGTTATCATGCCCCCTAGGGGTGTGCCCCACAGTTTGAGAAACGCTGGCATATTTTTAAAACATTCTCCTTTTATTAAATATGCTCCTATAATAATAATATTTTGCCTATATATAGCTAAGACATTTGTACTGAGCTAGAATTAGGATTTTTTAAAAAAAATCTCATGATTTTCTGAGTTACGATCAATTTAAATAATAAGTGGTGTATTTTTGTTAAAGTTTCTTTCCTCAGATAGATTAAAGTATGAATATAAATCCATTTTTAAATTATATAGTTCAAAAACCTTACTTATGGCTCTGTATAAAAGTCTTAGTTACATAAAGGCAAAATATTATTATACAATCATTTTTCATAAAAGGAAAATGATTTGAAAATAGGTCCTTAGTATATGTAATAAATGAAATATATCCTTTTAGTTCGATATTATAATTTTGAAAGATATATTGATGTTCCCTATGTAAATATAGTTTTATAATTAAACTAAATATATTTTACGAATAAATTCAAATTTTAACCTTCAACAAAGTTTAAAACTTTCTCTGGTTTAAAGATAATCCACACAACAAGTCAAAGTCTTGATAGTTCATTCTCTGAAATTCGGAAATCTAATAGAATGTAAAATTTGAGTACCGCAGCGTAAACACGAAAGAAAGGAATTATTACATGAAAGTGGAAATACACAATAATGCGTGTTGCCATTGAAGATTAAAATAATTACTTTGTTAGACTATTTAAATATTTATATTTCAGGTGAAAGAGTAAAATTGATTCACCAGATTTGTGGTAATTTTCCCCCTTTTACCTAAAGTAGAAAATATTTAATTTCACATTATTAAATAGCTATGGTATATTTGTTTCCTTTTAAACTCGCGGTAGATTTAAGGTTAAATTTCGTTCAAAAGTACTAGATGAAAGTAAAATCTATTGAATAAATGAATGTGCATTAAAGGTAAAATATTATTTAATATAAAATCTTATTAAAGTCATTATCTGAGTTTGTTCGGAAACGTGATTTTGTAAAATCGTATAAATGAATATCTTTATTGATATTTACTTTCATTTGAATTAGAATATGCATATAAAATTGTTTTAAAAACATTATTACGATAAATATTGTTTAAATGCAATTTTTTTGGCAAAAAAGTAGGAAGAATTCACATATTTTCAAAACATTCCCCTTTTAGGAAATATACTTCTTTAATAATATTTCGCCTGCATATAGCTAGGAATTCTGTACGGAGCCTAGTCCATGTTCTTTGAAAAATTCCCTTTATTTTCAGGTTACGATAAACTCTAAAGTAATAACGGATGTTGTTTTCTAAAATTTCTCTACTCTGATAAATTAAAACGTAAATATATATAAATCCACTTCTAAACTACATATTGTAAAAATCCTAGTTCTGATTCTGAACAGAAGTGTTAGCTATATACAGACAAAAAGGGTCCTTAATATAGAAACATTTTTCACAAAAGGAGAATGCTTTGAATATATGTCTTTCTTTCTTCCTCTTACAGCAAAAAATTGCATTTAAATAATTTTTCTTGTAATAATATTCCTAAAACAATTTTATATGCATATTCTAATTCAAGTGACACTAAAAATTATATATATATAATTCCACTTCTAAACTACATATTGCAAAACTCCTAGTTCAGGTTCTGTACGCAGAATTCTTAGTTATATACAGACAAAAGGTTCCTATTCTAGAAAAGTTTTTCATAAAAAGAGAATGCTTTGAAAAAATGTCCATCTTTCATCCTTTTACGGCAAAAAATTGCATTTAAATAATTTTTCTTGTAATGATATTCCTAAAACAATTTTATATGCATATTCTAATTCAAGTGACACTAAAAATTATATATATATAATTCCACTTCTAAACTACATATTGCAAAACTCCTAGTTCAGGTTCTGTACGCAGAATTCTTAGTTATATACAGACAAAAGGTTCCTATTCTAGAAACGTTTTTCATAAAAAGAGAATGCTTTGAAAAAATGTCCATCTTTCATCCTTTTACGGCGAAAAATTACATTTAAATAATTTTTCTTGTAATAATATTCTAAAAATAATTTTATACGTATATTCTAATTCAAGTGACACTAAAAATTATATATATATATATATATATATATATACAATTCCACTTCTAAACTACATATTGCAAAAGTCCTAGTTCAGGTTCTGTACGGAGAATTCTTAGCTATATACAGACAAAAGGTTATCATTATAGAAAAATTTTTCATAAAAGGAGAATGCTTTGAAAATATGTCATTTCTTCCTTTTATGCAAAAAATTGCATTTAATTAATTTTTCTTATAATAATATTCTCAAAACAATTTTATATGTATTTTCTAATTCAAGTGACACTAAATATTAAAGAAATATTTATTTAAACGCTTTTTTAAAATCCCGGTTCTGAACGTATTCAAATACCTTAAGTTTTTTCAAGTCATTAAATATCAAATTCCGCATTTTAAAAAAGTTGTATTCAAATATATGTAATAAGCTTTTTTAAGTATGTTGTGTGTCTTTTATACTTCTTTTACAAACTCTACAAAACATTTTTTGAGTAATTTAAATTTATATTCAAATAAAGATCAATTGCGAAAAAACATTGGAAAACTAAGAACTTTTCAGGAGAAATTAAAAGACTAGATCATCTTTAGCACGGGTTCTAAGCATTTGAAAGACAGATAATTAAATTCTATGAACCGGAATAGGAATCATAAGCTGTCACTAGCACAGTTTGAACAGGACAAAACATAATGAAAGGGGAACAAAACAGCCAGTCTAAACCGCTAATAATTATTCATTTTTAAAAACTAATTTTCCGAATGATTAAAATATGTTGATGTCTTTAAGCCTTTCACATGGTTTTCGGTATGCATTCTTCATAAAATAAGGATAAAAATAGTATAGCACAACTCATTTATTGCGTCTACAGAGTTTTAGAGAACTTTAATGAATGTCAGGAATGAGGTGACAGTGCGCTCGTAAATATTCATAGCTTAATTAACTCATTACGTAAATTTGCTTATCTTTTAATTGCGAAATATATTTTCATACAAAAAGTAAATCAACGATGTCATTTCTAAAGAATTGAGGAATAAATTTTCAAGAAAATTTATTTCCTTATCCTTCGAAAATTTAGATTAATGTAATACATTAATATATTTTCTACATACAATGCAGCATCCATTTATATAAAAGCATAAATCGTGTTATTGATTGAATTTTTAAGGCAGTGAAGTAAATTAAAAAAGAAAGTTAGAAATTCCTTTTTGAATATGGTATAGCTGGTTCTTAGCTAGCCACACAAAAATTACTTTGCTACAATGTTTGATACAAGAACTTACTGAAAGAACCGTGTGGGGAACGTGTATAAACTATTCTGATTACCTGAAATTTGACTGTGTGGTCTTGTGAAGGAATTGTGATGTATGAAAATCATTATAACTAAGTAAATAGAAGTGTAGTACAGTAGAACGTCTTTTATCCGAATGTTTATTATCCGGAGCGTCAAATATCCGAACCAAAATCCGAAAACGTTTTCGAACAGTGCAATGCTCAACATTTATTTCCTGTGAGGCCAAAAGTGACAGGAAAACCCAAGGTGAGGGATATTTGGGGAATTTCAGTTGTGTGAGTAGGTAAACATCTGCGCGGAATATTAGGTCAGTTTGTGAGGGGGTGTATACTTGCTCTTTTGTTGATGTAGAAACCTAGATAGCCTGCGATGCAGAAGACTGTGGATTTCTAAATGCTAAATAATGAAGAGATAGTGACTTCCGTGCAAGAAGAATCCGACCCTGTCGACGATGAAACGGATGAAGACGAGGACAACAACAGCAACCACGAAAGTAGTAAGGGTCCATAAAATGCTGACGCGTTTTGTGCGTTAGAAACAGCTATGGAGTGGTGCAAACAACAATCAGAGTGCTGTCTTACTCAACTACTGCTGCTGAAGAGAATCAGAGACCCTGCAGTGGAAAAACGAAGGTATACAATGGTACAGCGAAAAATAAGTGATTATTTTCCACAACACAAGTAAAATTGCGACGTTTTGCACCTATTTAGCTTTTTATTTAAGGATTTTTCCCGCATGAGATGATTTTTAATATTTGTACAGTATCCAGTATCCTATACTGCATGTATCGCATTCGGGTTTCGGTTATCCGAACAATCGCGCATCCGAACGGTGTCCGGTCCCAATTGATTCGGATAAACGACGTTCTACTGTAAATGAAAGATGAGAAAAACAGATGAAAGATGGGTGAAAGAATAAGATAGGTGTAGAAAAATTAGTAGGTCTTATAGAAGTGTTACTGAGGTCAGAGGCACCATACTAGAAGGTATCCACCTCTTGTATGCCTTAACCGAGTCCCGTTATTCAAGGTCTACTGTTTAGAAGATCCCAAGATAAGTTGGTTAGTATCTTGTCATGAACAATAATTAAATAGGACCAAAGGTCCCATAGACAGCATTAGCTACCTGGATGCATTTATCTTCGTACAAGACCTCACGGTAGACTGTTGATAACGTGCTGCAATTTTGCCATGGAATTTCAGGACAGGAGAAAATATGTTCTGTGTTAAGCTTCGTACCGTGACAGTGTTTGCAGAAAGAATACTCTCTTGTCAAGTTCTTCTGAATTTTCATGCCCCAAAATTGTCCTGTGCTTGCAGGGCTTCTACTTGTATTTAGTTCAACCGCTCTAAGAATTTAATTTATTTCGTTAGTGGTTATTGAAAGATTGAATGAAGTATTTAAAAAACAAGGTTTAATACTAATTCAATGTTATTTTCTTACTAATAATCAAACATGATCGTCACAATGGGAGATGCATATTTATTTTCAATTCATGAAATAGTAACTATTAATTAGTAGTTTTTTTTCGATATATTCTCATTACCTTTCATACAAAATGAGTACTACTAAGCACAAATAAAAGACTTCTCTTGAAAATTAATATCCCCCTATTTAGTAATTTCCAAGCAAATTCAAATACTATCTCAACAGCCATCTATGTAATTTATACCGTAATTCAATATTATGAAATCCTTCATCAAAAGTCCATTGTTAGTAAAGCATCAATATAGTTACAATGAATTAATAACAGTATTTTGTATCAGAATTCAATTAGTCTTCAAGAAATTGAATAAGTAACAGACGCATTACGGAAGATGTTTCATTAGATAGTGCAAGTAATTTATTTATTTAATTATTCGTTTTCGTATTTAGCTAGAATTATTTAATGGAATTATATGAATGTTATGTTTATTACATTAAAACAGCTTCAGGATTTACCTTACATAATTGTTATTTTCTTGTGCTTCCTGATTCTTTAATTTGTGGACTAAGAAATTTATGTTGTTCTAAAACAATATATTTAGAGTCAAGAAGGGGATTTTGTGCAATCAAGAACCGACATATCTAAATAAGAAAGATGAAGAAAAGGGACGATGGGATGGATTAATACAAGCACAGCATTATGCTCCATAAATATTTCCTTCTATTTAAAATAATTCCATTACAATCCTTTGATTATAACATAATTTAACATTTTCTAACCAAATAATAGAGGCAATATTACAAGTGTATTCTTCCAAAAACAATACGTTGATAAAATATTATATTCCTGTCATGCTCTTATACAAGCCTCATCAAAAAATTACAATTAATGAGTTTTTTTATACATTTTTAAACCAATCTTTCTAATTGAAACATCAATATATTTCATTTATTAGTTAACAGTTTTTAACAAAACTATTGCAGTTTTATTTGACTTAAAATATGTAAATATCTCTTTTTATAACCTCTCTGATACAAACCTATTTCAAAACCTCTAAGCCCTAGTTGAAACTGTCCTGTAAACGACGATCATTAAATCTACGTTAAAGGTTATATTTAACCATGTCTGGGATATCACTCATGCTAATCCATATGTATTCGAATTAAATTAACCAAGCTCATATGCAACTCAAATATAGAGTTTCAATAGTCATATAGTTCATTACTGATAACCTAGCAAAATAATTGCCTACTTCAGATTTACCTCATAACAACCATTCAATGCGTTTTAATATAGGTGTGCATGTGTCCAGTTAAGTAAAGAATTTGTAAAAGTTTGTGAGAATAGTCGGATTGATAGTATTAAATCATTAGTTAAGTACTGGTATAGATAGAGCGGAATTCATAACCACACACACATGGGCATTTAAATGAAACATACTTGTTTTCAGATATTGACACATTGTAGCATAAAAATGACGGTTAGTAATCAGTGATACTATGAGAGTGGGCGTTCGGGGCACAGAGTCACCCCAACTCACGAAATTGTTAGTTCTGTGAAAACTGTTTATTTGCTTCCAATGGCCTTTACAGTATCTACCTATATGGCAGTCTTCATAGGAACTAAAATGTATTTGTTACACATTTTCTTCTTTTTTGGAGGTGGCAAACGTTTATTTACAAAAATCTTAAGGTACTTGTTTTGACTGAGTTCCCCGCGGTTCTACTTTCGTTCCAAAATATTTTCTACGAAAATTCAACATTTTTCACCTGTAAAAAACTTAGTGGGTTTCATTGCTGTGTTGTACGACTTATTATGGTTTATAAATGTAAATGAGCAAACTATAAAAAAAAAAGAAATGGTATTTGCGATATCTATCGAAGGAAGATGAAAATGATCAAGCAAGGGAAGAACATGGTGAAATAATGCATATCAATCATGATACCGAGAGTAAGTTTATGAAAAACGAGGAACATTAAAAGTTTGAGTTGAAAGAAAATTTTTCAAATGTTACCTAAAAACTGCATCAAGAAAAATATGAAGTCATAAGTGTAGCACAAGAAACATTTCGCCCTGTCAAAAAGACACAAGCAAAAAAAAGTTCAACATGCTATTTATCGATCCTTAAAGGACAATAAAACTACAATAACTTGAGCAAAATATGACAGTTTTGCATGCAGATAACATTCCTACAATGTTAGAGAAAAATGTCAGAGATTTGTGTCCTTTATTAAAGCCACGCACATTTGAAACTTCTTGGTTCAGTTTGATTGGTATTTTTTCTCAAATTTTTAAAGAAAAATTTAAAAATCCTTAAAAGTAAGTAAGTATACTTTCTTTTAATTGAATTATTCCACTGGAATTATGATTTGTATCGTGTATAATAAAAGTAATTATTAAAAAAACAGGATTGGGGTAACTCAGTTACCCCACACGACCATTAATTTTAGTATCAATTGCGCACCTGCTCCTAGGATATACATACAATAAAGCCTCGAAAACTCGGTATTTAATAACCCGGCATTCCGGATAACTCGGCCACACCCTTACAGGTAGAAAAACCTTATGTGTAGATTCGTTCAAGGGTGAAGTACAGAAGACAAGCGGACATTACGCATTTCTTTAAAAAAAGTAGCCAGTTTTGCAAAGTCGGCTACTTAATTTTCCATATAGATAGGCAGCTTTATGCCTTCTTAAAGCATTTTTCTGAATTGTGTCAGATCAGGTAAATTACTGTATACACACACTATGTGTTGTCTTTTTATATAAGAAATGCTCTATACTTTCATAAAGTAAGTGCTTGTCCTTTGTTTAAGGGTATTTGTGCAGTTTTTTTTCTGTTGTATTCTGAAACAAACTATGCATACAAGTGCAGTTCAATATTTTCTGTGGAAACACTCGCACTTATTCTTTTTAAATCCCATTCTTGATAACACGGCATTTTCACAATCTGGCCACCCCCCCTTCGTTTCACATTAAGACGAGTTTTCGGGACTCTGCAGAGTATTTATTTTGTACGCATTCTAAAATGAGTTTTCAAATAAATAAATTATAGTTTTAAAAAAAAAACTGAAAAAAACCGCTTTTATACT
>BMAO01018913.1:0-20089 GCA_019973975.1 Trichonephila clavata | reverse complement strand
AACAAATATATAAAAATGGGGGAATTTTGCTATTCTTGCGAATTAGATTTTTAATTATCTGAGTTATCAAAATGAGATTAGTATTTGTGGTTTGGGATAATCCGTTTGAAGTTTTAGTTCATTCATAACAATATCATAAACGTACGCACAACTTTTAAATCTTGACCAAATCCATTTGATCTTCAGTAAATAATTCACAACTGGAAGTTTGCATGAATTGCCTCAATTATTTCTTTTGAAATGATTTATAACTGCATATATAATTCTACATATGTCAGTCTCATTTACGCGTGGTAGAAAAATAATAATTTTTTATCAGGCTCTTTTCTAGCATTTGAACTGAAATGTGGGTGGTAGTTGCTGTCCAGCAACAAAATTGCTCCAGAACTTGATAAAAAATGCTGGTATAGCTTTGAAATTTTGCAGGCATGTTTATAAAGATTCGAAGTATTAAGTAAACCAATAAAAAATTCGTAGTTTGATGATTTTTTGGGTACCATATCACCTTAATGCGAAGAAAACTCCAACAATGTAACAAAAATAGCCCTTTACGCAAGAATTCTCTAACTTCGTTCTACTATCACGATAAGCCTAAATTACATCAGTTTTGCGTTTCCTGCGCAAAATTTACTTAAAAATTCCTGAAATACACTTAAAGTTTCTACGAGTCAAAAAGACGAGGAAATTAAAATGAAAACCTATATTTATGTGCCACCTCAAGTGTATTCACACCTTAATCCGATTATCATGGCTCATATGCATGAACTGTGTTTCTGGAATATATCTTGCGTAATGCAATGATTCATTTAACAGATGAAAATCAATTTTATCAATTTTTGTTTTATCCTGAAAATTTTAGAGCTTTCACGGGTGAAGCTATAAATTGAAAAGCAGTATATATATATGAAATAATCATGGCTATGACTATTGGTAATGCTTAACTGAAAAGGCGTGGCTAGTTGAACATGTTCAACCCCACTTTTATATAAAATATTTTTATATATATGCTGTCCTAAATCAGCAATGTTGGTAATATTGTAGCATCCTTTCTTTTATGTATTTTTATTTTTAACTCTATTATTTTAATATTTTATATTTCCTTTTAAATTCTGTTTGTCTGGTTATCTTGCAATTTCAATTACAATTTAATTATGTTTATTCATCTCTCTCTTGTAGAGAAATTTTGATTATATATTCTCACATATTATGTTGCTGCATTGCATCTATATATGTTTAAATTTTGATAAATGGTATTCTGGTATTTGTAGATCTTGATATTTTGTAGCTTATATATATATATATATATATATAGAAATTTTGATTATATATTCTCACATATTATGTTGCTGCATTGCATCTATATATGTTTAAATTTTGATAAATGGTATTCTGGTATTTTTGTAGATCTTGATATTTTGTAGCTTATATATATATATATATATATATATATAGAAATTTTGATATTATATATATATATATATATATATATATAGAAATTTTGATTATATATATATATATATATATATATGATACGTATGTTGTATAAAAATTAAAATCTTTTGAAATTTCATTAGTTTTGTTAATTATATACAACTATAAGTAACAAATTTATAAGATAAATTAATCCGACCCCCCCCCTCCCTTTTATCTCAATCTATAAGGTTTATTTTAGTCTTTACTTGGAATATATTTTTAATAACTATTTCACTATTTTAATTATATATTATGTGCGAATGTGTAACCTTCATTAAGAACTCTGCGAAAGCTTTTGCAATCCAGTCACCAATCAGTGAACTTAAAAATGAACTTATCGGTTCTTTTGAGTTGTACGAATTGACTGAATTCCGTCAATGAGATAAGTAAATGGTTAGGAAAGTTACTATTTTCTCTTTACTGAATGAAAGGCAGAAGTAATTGACAAGTATTTCATTTACTAAAAGAATAAAAATCCGCTTAACTATTAGTCTAGACACCAAAGAAAATAATATCAAGATTACACGAAAATAAATATGATTCAAGTAGCACTTAATGGGCTACCATATGTTACACTAAGTATCTACATATTTTCTTGGTCTCAAGCTTTCAAATCAGATAAGCGTCAGAAAATATTATATAAGCGACTCACAACTCTAAATAACATATTTCAAAAATGAGCTATCAAAATCAATAAAATAAATTGTGACAAAATTAATTACCATGTGATTTTCTCTTGATATAAATTAATAATTTTTTGATATTTAGTGTCAGTTGAATTAGATTATACGATAAAATTGTTTATGAGTATTATTTACAGTAAAAAAAAAATTAATGCAATTTTTTGACAAAAATGATGAAAAGAGGACACATATTCAAAATGTTCTACTTCCATGGAAAATGCTCCTATAATAATGATATTTAATGCATACAAAGCTAAGAATTCTGCACACATCCCGAGAAAAAAAAAAAGGTTTTGAAAAATGCATTTTATTTCCAGTGTTGCTAACAACGGAAATAAAATCTATGTTTTATGTCAATGGGGTTCACCTATGAGACGGCCTGTATTTTAAGCATTTTTAGATAATTTGTTTTGACGACCAGTAAAAAGGTAGAACTTAAGTTTTCTATCCTTTATTTACATGTATTTTAAGAGTATGTATATAAATGTTTTAGCCCGAAATATGCAATAGAACGTGAGTTATAGCTCTGCGAACACACCCGTCTCGAAGAAGTGAACGCTCACTTCCACCACGATTCCGGCTGATTGGCTTATCTGAAATAAAAAAAAAATTAACTGCGTTTTAATCTATATCTTAAATGCTTATAATGGCAATATTCATTGGAAAAATATCAAAAATTGGATTTTTCGTAAACCTCTGAAGAAAAGTTTGGAAATTCATGAGGTTTTTTGTTATTATTTTTTGTTATTTTTTTGTTATAAAATATAAATAATTCGAATTTTGGAATGATCTCTGTCTATTTGGTGCGTATACCTGTGCTGAGTCTACCCTATAAATTTGAGTCATTCGGTCAAACCGCTCTTGAGATATGATGGAGAAATTTTAAAGACACAATTTTGAGAAAAACGCGTTTAAATATTCAAGTCCGATTAAAGCAATGAAATTCTTTAGTTACCCTCAATCGACGATACCTGGAGGAGAAGACTAAAAACAAGTTCGACGAAATATTCAAAACTATACATATTTCTTTTAAAACACCACAAACTTGTATGAACGTATATTTGCACAGACGGGTCAATGGTATCAAGAATACTATACACAATAGGCCCAGCCTTTGATGCTAACTCAGCGCTTCGAATAACTGCTCTGCTAACACTCGCTTCTTTATATAACTTCGAATTTTACATGTTGAGGAAGCAATTTATGGGGGGGGGATTTATTTTTTAACCCATCACATGAGTGAACCTTCTTAATTCGAGGTGTGACATAAAAATACGAGACTGGTCCTATAAATCATTGTACTTACACAATTAGTTCCCCGTGACATAAGCGCCTTCAAAGTAGTTCTCTTCAGCTTTCACGCATTTCTGAATCGGTACTGCCATTGCTGGTAACAGTCCTGGAACAAGGTTTTTGAAAGACCCTTTAGGAGATTCTCCGCTTTTACTTGAACTCTACAACAGAGGTAAAATGGGATCCCTTTAAGCAGAATTTCACTTTAAGCATTAAAAAAGTCGCAAGGAGCCAAGTCAAGTGCATAAGGATGATGCCCAATTACAGTAATATTTTTGCTGGTCAGAAACTGCTTGACAGATAGGACAACGTTAGCGGAGAAAGTGTTCTTATGCATCGGACATCCATCACTCCTCGACTGTGGCCTTTCCCTTCAATTTTTCTCGTTTTAGTACTTCTCGTTTTTAGTACTTCAATTAGTAGTGTTGATTAACAGTCTGGCCACTAGAAATACACTCAATTGTGCAATTACATTAATGCGAAGAAGACAATTAACATGGGTTTTGAATTTTGATTCTGGCACGAATGCTTGTTTGGATCTTGGGGATCTTTGTGAATTTAACTGGATTGATTGAAGCTTATTTTTGGGGCCATAGGTAAAACTCCATGTCTCATCACATGTTACAATATATTCTAACAAATTTGGCTTGTTAGCAATGTGTTCTAACATGTCCACACACACGTCTTTAACGGCACTGTTTTCGAACAGAACTTTTGGAACAATCTTCATACCAATATTTCTCTTGTGTAATTCGTCTGTTAAAATGCGTTGTAGGTGTCACCTGTTCAAGTTAACCAACTTTTAAAATGTAGAAAACTCTTAATCTTTGGTCACATGTGATCACATCATTAAATTTGCAATGTTTTGTTCTGTAATCGCTCACCTCGGGCGCCCAACATGTTCTTCATCTTCCACACTGTACCTTCTCATAAAAAACCGCTTATACAATTCAAACACACGTGCACGAGCCAAAGTTTTATTCCCATAAGCCTCGGTTAACATTTGAAATGTTCCGTGACTGATTTCTTAATTGTTACAAGAAACTTGATGATAATTCGTGGTTCGGTTTTTACATTAGACATTTCCCAGTAGAATGCAGTTGCAAGTGTTGACTCAATGACGCAGTACTCCCATCTGGCATGATCTGTTAAATCAAAATTAGCGACATCGATAGAGAAGGTGGGTGGGATGACATCACCAAAACAGTTGTGGGAAAACTCCACTCTTTTTCTCAAGCTACACACTTAGTCTAGTCTGCTTTGTGTCATATCTCGTACTTCTCAAATCTGATATATTGAAATATGGATAAATCCACACTCTTCAAAATTATATACTTCAAAATTCAAGTTCAGCACAGAAGTCAGCCATATTTAGGCAAAATATTATTATTATAATAGCATTTTTCTAAAAAGGGTGTTTTGAAAACCAGCCATTTTTTTCTTCAGATTTTGTCAAAAAATTGCATTTAAATATTTTTTATTGTTATATTAATTCTTAAAACAATTTTATATATCTATTATAATTCAGGTGACACTATAAATATTAAAAAAATATTAATTTATATACTTTTTCAAAATCACGGTTCCGAACATAGTCGGATAAGGTAAACGCTTAGGCTTATTGCTAGTTTTGAAATCCTAATGTACTTTTTATTGACTTCCTTTTTAAAATTTCTATTTTTTCTTTAGTTGTATTTATATTGTATGTTCTTATGTACTTCATTATTATTATTCTAGAATTAAGTATTTGTTTTCTGATTATATATTACTTATAACCAGAACTGTTATTATACTTGTATTAATTTTTTTTACATTGATGCTTAACATGTTATTTATTTTATGTGTTATTATTCAATAATGTTTTGTCTTAAATTTAATTACTATTTTTATACTTATAATTATATTTTATTTGAAGTATATAATTTTTATTTATAAAAAAATGCAGAATTTTCTATTTCATTCAGTAACTTTTAAATATTATATATATTATATATGAAACAATTTGTGGATTAATTTAAGGAATTTTGATTCTTAATGTAACTCTTTTCTAGGTAACTGCAATCACATTGACAAAAATAAGGAAGCTTTTATATTCAAACGCTACACAGTGCTCTTTTTTTAAAAAAAAAAAATGTTTTCTTAGAAACTACAATAGTAAAAGTAATTTATGTTTTAATTTCAGATTATAATATTAAGTTGATTCGGAAACCAAAAAGTATTTTAACCTACCATTATTTACAATTTAAACAAAAAATTAAAAATTAATTGTTTTAAATATTTTATAAAATGCTCAATTTTTAAAAGTTTTTAGTCATTTTAGTAATTAAGTTTCTTAGATTATTGGGAACAAAAGTTAGCATAGAATTGAAAGTCTGTTTCCTTGTTGGTTTTTATAATAATTTGTGTTGCTTAACTTGGAAAAAACATCACGAGATACATCATTTTCAGTAATACTTCCTCTCTTCTAAGCGTAGATTCTCATAGCAAACTTAGAACTTTTTGGGCATGACAATTTCTCAACAGGAAAAATTAATGAAAATTCTTCTGAGTCATATAAGCTATTTGTACGAACAAAGATTGACCCTGAAATCAGTTTGAATTAAGTAACTATTACAAGACAAATACAGTATTTACACAAATCTAAGCCACACTTTTTCTTCCAATATTAAAGCTACTGAAAATCGGTTGCAGCTTAGAATCGAATTTTTAAAAAAATGCGTTGGATGAGACAATTAAAACAATTACAAGTTCTAAACCGTTTTACGTTATTTTTCATTTTCTACAAAAAATTTTGAGAATTTGAGGTGCGACTTAGATTTGAGTAAATATGGTAACTCGAAACATAAGCAAATTGAAATTATCTTAGTTATAAAAATTGAAATTAATAGCCTTTTCACATTAAAAAAAATGTAATGTGTCAAAAATATTTTTAATTCAATTTCAGATAGGAAAAATGCTTTAAAATGAAACCAAAACCTAAGCTCAGAAAGCATTAAATACCTTAAAAACTAATTATTTAACATATCTGAAATTTCGTGGAGGGAAAAAAATCGATATTTTTGCCTTTTTTAGTGTAATACATGGAATAGGTAATGTAGGGTATGCCTTAAACATTCACATTTATTGTCGAACACACCAAATGAACCAAGAAGCATATAAAAACATTACCACACCGTGCGGCTTAAAGAACACTCACAAAAGCATTATTTTTCACTCCGAAGATATTTTATTATAATCTTGGTGAACCGAAAGATATTACAGGTAGGATTTCAAGTAAAGGCTTTTTTAATTGGTCTAAATACTCGGATGATGTGAGATTGCATCTACAGTTTAAATTTTTGGCGGAGATAAAGTTGTGATTATTTTCCACTAGACAGTTAAAATAAAAATTAATTATAGCGTGTAGTTTTGAAGGGCTGAAGATTGTTATGAATTAAAATCACTGGAGAGAATATTTAAATGAATTAATTTCATAAAAAATATATATATGTAATGACTTCTTCTAATTCTCCTTAACTGTACACCGTGAAATTATTTTCTAGTTCTTTCGCCTCTGACTGTTATCTTAATCTAATTGTACGACCGCGTAATCTTAATCTAATTGCTCCCGCTCATTTGCAGCCAATCACGACTCCTGTTATAAAAGAGTCGTACGACCTTCACCGCCACTATAAAAGCTCTGAACACACGGTTACGCGCGCTCTTTCGCTTCTTCTTCTTGTCATCATGTAGTCTGCCGCATCTAGTGTTTGTGTATTGTGTGTGTCTATTTGTGATTACGTACATCTATGTGTCGTCCTTGTCTTGATTAAATATTTTCAAGATGAATAATAAAAAGTTTAATTAACCACAAGAATGCCATTGCAAGCTCCATTAAAAAAATCCATCATTACTACATCGTCTTATTACATATATATATATATATATATATATATATATATATATATATATATATATATATATATATATATAAGATAATTTTCTTGCCCATAGTATGTTTTCATATTTCTTTTGACTTTAATATTGTTTTCTTAAAAAAACATTGAAAAAATTTGTTGCTTTTTTAATGTTACTAATGCCCCCTGTCTGACGTTGTCAGATCAAGGCCCATTAAATAAATCTCGACAAAGACCACGCAAGATATACGCCAGTCGTCAGCTGTAGCTTTAGGCATCATAAATGTTACAGTACTATTTGGCTTGGTTCTACTTCAATTTTGAAGGATATCTCCTGTAGATATAAAAAAATTAGAACTACTTATGAATTTTTACATGCTCAGTATTAAGGAATTTCCGCATGGTATAAGTGGAAGTGTATCTACAGAATTGCTTGTATTATTTAATTTATTTACCATTAAAATACTTAAATGTGTATTGTTCTTAAAATCGTAGATGCACATAACACTTAAGAGGAATTTCTAAGAAAACATAAAAGCTATACTATGAAGTGTAAATGATAAAATAGATTCTTGTTTCCTTAACACTTAAAACATTCCCGGAGGGAAAGTTAAATCAATTTTTCGAGGAAACTCTTTAAAGAGCTTATTTTCCCGGAAAACATTTTTTGAAAAATTCTTCTGGGAAAAGCTCTTTTGTGTAAGATTTTGTCAATGTTAACGTGTGGTTTTGCAAAAAATTGGCACTTTCCGTCAATTCCAGGAAGGAGGATCAAAACATCATAATTTTTTTTTACGTTTAAAATATTGTATATTTACTCTCTTTTTTACGCGCTGTCTCTCTCAAATATTCTACAATTAATAATATTTGAGGGATGTTTATGGAATCATATTGTACAGCGCTGAATTTCCCTTTTCTTGCAATACAAGTAGGGTAAATTTTATGAGAGTGATTATAAATAAAATTTTTAAAACAGCTATTTTTAAGAAAATTTCATAAACAAATGACTTTTTCGTTCGTTTTTAAAATGGTTTTTATATGTGGGAAAAAATACTTGCAAATTGAATTTTCCAAAAATTTGAAATAATTTTTTGTTCGCAAATTGACGATATCATTTTGAAGCCAGGCATCTGCTTCTAAAATAGATCTGGTGTATCGAAAAATTAGATATTCGTAAGAATTTTATATATTTTCAGTTATTTAATTAATATTATATATCTGAGAGGGCTCTTAGTTATCTATCTATCTATTATCAATAATTTTATTCCTCTATTATGATTATATCGTCTGTGGTAACAGGTGATTAGAAATTTAAATAACTTACAAGTCAGATCTCTTTATTACAACAAAATTAGACGTAATAGTACAGTTTTTCTAAGAATATACAATTTTTTGAAATGTAATGTATCTAACAAAACTATATGGAAATTTCAAGCCTAAAATTTACTTAAGATTTATGCTTATATTTGATGTTCTCTTTACTAGTATTATAACTTCATTTTTTTAGGATCACATATAGATTGTGAATTGAATTTAATGGAAACAATAATTATTTAAGCTAATTGCTAACTGGTTTCATGATATTTAAAAGAAAATTTTAAAGTATAAGATTATGAATACTAAATTTAAAACAATAAAATATGCTAATTTAAAGACTATGGAAGTTAGCAACGGTCATTATTATAAATCTATAGATTGTGATTCTTTCAGTTTTAGTCAAATATGCGTTTGATGATATTATATATATATGTGTGTGTGTGTGAAAAATATAAAACAAGAAAAGATAAATAAATATAAAAAAATACAAAGTTTGCCAAGCATTTAGTATTTAAAACGAAGAAAAGTAATACAAATAAACAAAAACCAAAAAAGGAGCCTAGCGAATCAAAAGGCTATTTCAGTCTTAGGGCCTAATATATGTGGTTAAGTTAGTAGGATAGTGACTATTTTTTTTCTCTTTGCTATTCGCTATGTCTTCAAGAAAAAATTCCGAAACAGAATATAAACAAAAAAATATCGAAACATAAAAAGAGTTTATTGAGCAAAAAAAAAAAACGAGTTAGAGATATTAACCAATTTAAGTTTTGTAGTATATCAGAAATTCTTAAATAAAGAATTTAAAAAATTGTACGTATAGCATCTTTCAAAGAAATGAAAATACTTTGAAACGATTGTACAGCAACTAGTATCTAGGTAAACATACAAGTTAACACATTACCTATGTCTAAAGCAATGCATACTAATGAAACTTGATAGGTTATATGTTGGTTGGTTGTGAAAATGCAGGAATTTGTTATGATATGTTTTAGAACGAGTGTGGAAAGTATAATTTGAGAGAAAAATGTTATTATAATCTCCGTATCAAGACCATTAAAGAGCTGCAAGAAATATTTTCATTTCAAGATTATTTGGAATATTTATTATGGAAGCAGATTTTTGTAACGTGTTTTATTAACGAACTTAAATTTTTCACATCACACTTCAATCTTCAAAAAATGATATTAAGTTTTAAAAAAATTAATTATGTTTTATCAATACAGGGGAATTTTTTTATAAATAAATTAAATAAAATTTTAATATTAACCAAAATTATCAATAATTACTTAATAAATATTTCAAAATTTCAAAAAGCAGCACCTTTACATAAATTTGGTATTTGAATAAATTTTCAAATAATGAAATTTCGGAAATAAAAGCATTTGACGAACACATTTGAAGAATAATATATTAAGGGAACTACCTGAGAAAACTTCTATAAAAGTCTAGGGAGCTATTGAATCAGATACGAATCACCCAGAGTAACAATAACTTTTAAATAATACCTGCCATTATTAACGTTAGAAATAATGTAATTTTATGAAGGTAGATGACGAAGAAGTGAATTTTAAAATTATTATGAAGATAGTAAAAATAATTTTAAATACAATGTAATTATTGTGAGTTAGTATTTATTCCTAACAATTAGGAATTTCAAGAAACAACAATAACACTAAATTAGTTCCTTTCTCAGTGGCTCGACAGCCCAAGGTTCGCCTTAGCCATCCCAAGTAATCTCTTCCAGGTCAGCCTTCCTCCTGCAATTGTTATCCCATTTTTATTTCTCAAAACTCATCATTCATCTCAAAACTGAGTGTTCTTTTTCTAGGCCATCAATCCGTGTTAGATTTAGCCTGCATTTTCTTCGTTTGCCAATTGGTTAGGTATTGAAAAATGTTTTAGTGGTGCGTATGAATAGCAGTAAATGAACTTGTGAAAATATCTCAACAATCAAAGTTTAGATAACGTAAAGCAAACAAACGCCAGAAAAATTTATTGTAATAAATCATCAACACAAAAATATAAGATTGGGATAATTGTCAGATAATTATAAATATTCTGTTAAACTTCAAAACGAGTTACGGTAAATTAAAGCTATACCAACATGTCTTCAAATGAGATAAAGGGATTAAAACGGTAAACTTAATACTAAGTCCCTTCAATGTACAGACAGTTCTTCTGTTCTCAAGAAAATAACATTTTCATTGAAAGTAATTGGAACAAAAGATGTTTCCTAGTATGAAAAGAATCCCTTGTGGAGTCACTATTAACAAAAACTTCAAAACAAGACTAATTTATTTCAAACCGATACCACACCCGATTAGAGAACATCTTTCTAAAGATATTTATTATTTTACATCAAAGAAAGACGCGAAAGAGGGGAGGAATAAATCCCTTTTTACAATGGGAATCACTTTTCATTGTTTGAATTGAGGAATAACTTAGAGGGGTCCACAGAATGGA
The DNA here is from genome assembly GCA_019973975.1 of Trichonephila clavata. Lineage (NCBI taxonomy): Eukaryota > Metazoa > Arthropoda > Arachnida > Araneae > Nephilidae > Trichonephila > Trichonephila clavata. The sequence continues at coordinate 8,964 of BMAO01018913.1, read as the reverse complement.
TGTACCATTGTGTTTGGATGAAAAGAATCTGGATATAATTGCGGTCAGAGAAGGAAGGAAGACCATTATGCGTGTCTAGCTTGTCATTTATTTTGTTCTTGTAAAGTGAAAGGAGAAAAGAAAAATGTTTAACGTGTTTTACATAAAATGAAAGGATGGAATTGGATTTTTTCCCCCGAAATTTGTATTAAATCTTGTTAAAATGTGTCTTGACTTGTAACTAATCACGTTTTTGCTCGGAAAGAAAGTAAATTGTGTTTCCACATTTTGGAATTGAAATAAAGTTTTTAAACTTTAAAAAACAAGAAATTGTGTTTAAAATTTTTGGATTATTATTCTCCCAGCTCCATTTTTATTTCTCGCTAGCTTGGCGAATTATTATCGATTAAAAACTCAATACAGAAAAATGGCTGCTGGTGCAATTTGGCCCAATTTATTTTTCTTTGCCAAAAAGTGTGACCTCTAAAACAGTTATTTTTTCTTTTAAAAATGTCAAGTAATTTGAAGTTATGGTTATCATTTTCTTTTAGGCATTGATAACGAATTGAATCATACGTTAAAGAAGATACAAATCGTTAGTAAAAATATTCCTTAAATTAAAAACTCAAATGGCGTTTTTCAGCATATGCTTATATTTGCATTAGTAATGGTTGCTTGGTTAGTACTACTAAATATTTACTTGGATCCAATGGTTAGGTAAGACCTCTGAGGTGTTTTTAGTAGGAATTATTCACGATATTAGTAAACTTTCTCTCTTTACATATATATTTATGTATAGTATAAAAATATTCTTAAATGCATGGATGTGATTAAGTAATTATAATATGTAAATAGTTATTATCTAAGTAGCAAGACACCTGAAAAGATATATTAAAAACATAAAACATTCCCTAATTCTTTAGAAAAAGGTATATAAAAATAATTTATAGAACACCCAAATATAAAATCTCAATGGCAAACATAATTATAATTTCAAAATTTTATAATTAGTTCTGAAGCTTATAAATAGACCAATTGCAACATCGGACTTAGGACTGGAAAGTGAAGATCATATGAACTGGATGTATGATATAATCTTGGCCGGAAAAATAAATAGGCTGGGTCGTGATTACATCATTTAGTTGTGCATGCTCTTAGTACAAGTGTCAAAATAGAATATAGGGCATTATTCAAAGGAAAGAAGTGAACGAAAGAGAAAAAAGCATTATATATAAAAAATACAGTGACGCGTAAAGCGATAGGAATAATTAGTTATTTATAGAAATGGCATTGCAATAGGAAATATTAAGTCCCTATTACTAAGGCGAATAAAAACATTTAATGATCTTTAATTTCTTAGAATCTTCAGGAAATCTAAAAAAAAATCCCAGATTTAAAGAATCAGTAATAAATATCCCAACATGTTTTTAATGATTTAGAAAACGATAAATTGTGCGTGAGACACCTTTCACGCGTGAAATAGGGTATTAAGGATTTATAAATTAAATGTAATAAATAAAGGAGATTCGAATTATGAATAGATATTAATATAAATTGTTACACACATATATACACATATGAAAAGATAATTAAATTAGATCTAAAATTAAATCCCTAGACCACTTTTAACTTTATTTTTTGCGTTACATCTTCAAGTATTAAATTTATTATCCTGTTCGGGAATGAAGAACACATGGCCCTAAACAGAATTTTGCCGCTGCGATAATTAATTTTTATTACCACGTATGTCATGCTTAACTTTCGAATATACTTCTTCAATAAGAAGTGCACTTGAAAGACATCTGGCTTTTAAGTGGCCTCGACTCTGGTACTTAACACGTGTCCGTTTTTCTCTCTTAGAAGCAGATCAAAATTCTCTTCGTTGAATAAAGAGAGTTCAAAATAAAATGCCCTGGTGTTGACTCGGAAAACACGACACATATATATATATATTCAAAAGGTGTTTTTCTACGAAAACATGATAGGTTTATGTATAAAACATGTAATCAAAATTTAAATAATAAAAATAATTAATCAATATAAAAACTGCTTTTAAATATTTTTGCGTTCACAAAATGTGTGAACGTTTCTGGAGATTTACTTCGAAATACCTTCTCCGTTTACAAAATTAAATAACTCTCTCTTTTAAAGGATGTTTAGGTACGCCTTAACGTTGCCATTTCTGAAAAAAATAACCCGCATGTATTGTCATTTCTCTTATCTGTTTTTGAAGGACGACACACATATATATATATATTCAAAAGGTGTTTTCTACGAAAACATGATAGGTTTATGTATAAAACATGTAATCAAAATTTAAATAATAAAAATAATTAATCAATATAAAAACTGCTTTTAAATATTTTTGCGTTCACAAAATGTGTGAACGTTTCTGGAGATTTACTTCGAAATACCTTCTCCGTTTACAAAATTAAATAACTCTGTCTTTTAAAGGATGTTTAGGTACACCTTAACGTTGCCATTTCTGAAAAAATTAACCCGCATGTATTGTCATTTCTCTTATCTGTTTTTTAAGGAGACAAACTATTTTCTTTACTTAAGATTTGAAAGAAAATGTTAAGCTAAGATAACTTGATGGTTCTTGTAAATGATGAACAATATATCTTGTTATAAAAAAGACAAATATTACTAGAAAAATAAAACGAAAAAATCTAAGTTTAAAGATACGGATGCTTTAAAAAAAACAATATATTCCTCATGAAAAAGCCTTTTCCCTGGTGTGTTTTAGTGCTTCATTAAAATTATAAGATAATATTTTTTATACTTAAATTTAAAATGCAGAATATGAAAGTTATAATATTAAGTTAAAGGCTTTTGAATTTAAGCACGTAAAATAAAAGCCTTCATTTATAATTTTTCTTAAATTTTACCCTCACTTAAGGAAAGCATTTTGAACCAGTTGAAACATCTGAAATTTAGAATGCCTTTTTCCCTCTCTCCTTTTTTTTTCTTTTTATAGGGATGTGACCGTGCATAAACTCGGCGAAAGAGTTAAAATATAATGAAAGGGGCTGTAAGTTTCCCAGAAAATTTGTATAGGGAAGGCAAATATTCTGAATCTTCTATTCGCCATTTAAAATACAAGGCGGATTAACTGAAGTCTCAAAAGTAGAACATTTGGAAATAAATATAATTCAGATTGTTATTTTTTTTTTCAAATGAATGTTTGTCGGTGCCTTTTATACACTTTAATTCACCTAGGAAAATTTACCGTATATTTTACGAATACTGTATCCTTAGAACATATGTAACAATTTAAATAACAAATTTTTTGCATTAGCAAAATATGATTGTTCCCCATATTATTTAACCCTCCGTTAGGCACGCGAATGCCTTAGATGCATAGTGAAAATAATTTTAGTGTCGATCCACTCGAGATGAGCGGGAACGTGTCTTTCCTTCTTCTATCTATATTTTATCACTCGCACAAGGGTTCAGTACCAAGGATGCGGTCGGCCGTTTCATATTTTGGGCATCAGGGTTCCTTAAATCTCATAGAAGCCGTACACCCAACTACGTGATTATTATTATTATTATTACTGCCTTAAACCTATGAATCATTTTTTTTTCGAAAGTAAAATTTATCAAACATAAAGTGTGATGAAATTTAACGGGATAAAATTTCCAACACATCAATTACGATGTCCAAATACGCGTATCGAGATCGCCTTGCAAAAGCTAAGTAAAATAATTGAGAAACAAATATCTCACTAATTAAATAAACTATACATTTTTTGATCATTGCATATTATTGCTATGTTATCTAAGTTTTTTTCATGCAAAATTATAATAATAATAAAAAAAATTGATACTGTTTTAAATGCTCATTTCAATAAATGTTTGTAATAAGTTCAAATCTAATGTAAACATTTTTATATGCGGTACGTGGGATTATAATGTTCTTCTGAGGTGATCCGCAAAGTCATTTAATTTGACCACCCCTGATGACTATCTTACTTGGCGATACATAGAAATTAAACGAAACGGGATTTTGATTGGATGACTCACGTTTCAGCAAAAAAGTTAGAAAAAATGCATAAAGTATCCATAATATATATATATATATATATATGGATATAATACCTATATTACACAACCAGGCAAGGTGTTGCAAAAAGTTATACAACACACTCTAGACAATATCTCAAACTCCATTATTGTAAAGAATAGTAAAGATATTGTTGAGAATATGCAAGGTAAGAGTGTTAATCTTTGCATAGCTTTGATTTTGAAGACTTATTCAACTCTATTGATATAGAGGATATGATTAAAGTACTTAGAAATGTTTATATTCAATATTCATTAAATAAATTGATAAACTATGATAAATATAATATTATTATACAATTTGTTTTGAAAGAAAATTACATATTTCATAAGGACTCAGATTATCAACAAATTAAAGGTCTGCCACAGGGTGGCCCAGCTAGTAATAGTCTGGCTAATATCTATTTACACTATTACGAGAATGAAAAAATTGATACAGACTCTTGTTACTTTTTTAGATACATTGATGATCTAATTATTTTCAGTAATAAAGTTGACTTTACTCCTATATTTGATTATTATCCAACCTACCTGAAACTATTAAAAACCAATTGCAATATAGAGTCAGCAAATTTCCTTGGATCTAGAATTAAAAGTTGAAAATAATATGCTGAAAAGTAATATTTTTGATAAAAGGACTCTTTTGATTTTAATGTTATAAAAATGCCATATTGGAATAGTACCCTTCACATTTCAATTTTTAGAAATATCATTCTAAACTATATAAAAAGAAATAATGATTTAGTATCTGAAGAAGTATTGAGAATTAATAATTATAAAAAATTCTTTCAAAGTTGCCTAGACTATAACTATCCAGCTAATTTTATTTATAAATATATGTCATCAAAGTTATAGCTATTTAATTATTTTTATTTTAAGTATTCATTTCTATTTATTTTATAGTATATAATTTTATTGTTATATTTCTTAATATATTTAGTCTATAGTATATAATATTCTTAATATATGCTTATATTAAGTTTAGTTACTAAAAATATACATAGATGGCGCCTTTATTCTTAGTATTGCTGTGTTTTTTTGATGCAGTGAGTCAGTACATTAGTGGAATCTGTATACATCGGGTAAGATTAGAGTTTCTTTGCTCATTTACATTATTGTTAATTATGGTTATATTCATTATTAACCTCTCTTGCAAATATTTTTGTTTATACATATTTATTTTTGTCTATTTCTTCCGGATTCCTATGGTAATTTAATATTGCAATTTCTATTCTATTGCTGTTATATTCACCCACGTGGGTTTTAGGCTTTTGCCTTAGTTTATACTGGAAGCTATTATGTAGAAACAATTTCTGCTGCAGGAGAAGGTTGAGATCTCACAAAACAATGTTTAATCCTGTTTCACTGTCCTAAACCAGTGACAGCTCGAGAAATCATAATAGTTTTCCCCTCTAGATACATTTCTTTTTGGTTTGTCATGGTTCCATGTTCTTGGTTCTTCCGGTCTGATCTTAGGATGCTTGGGATTTATTAGTCTTCTTTTGAATTATTTACTGCTATATATATATATATATATTATATATATATATATATAATATATATATACATATATATATGGAACCGATTATTCAAATTTTAACATAAACCTGTTTTTTATCATTAATTGTGCATACAAAATTTTAGGATGACTTATAGATAATTCTTCTATGTTTTTAACAGCCTATTATAATCTTCACTTGTATGTAACGGAAATTTTTAACTCAATTTTTACCCACTTTAAAAGGTCAGCTTAATTCAAATTTTGCCCACTTATTTCACGAACGATAACAATACAATAATTTAATAATTTTGTTCTATTGTCTTGTTCAGGAATAATGATTTCCCCTTTTGAGATCCCATTTCTGTATTTGGCAATTAAAAGAAAAAATTACAATTTAGTTCGATTAACTATTAAAAGTGTTTTTTTAACTAAAATTTACAATAACATTAGAAGCATTTTTGTATTACTCCTAGGAATTGCAATACCGGGACACCGAATACCGGTATTTTGAGCAATTTGTACAGTTTCGAAATACCGGTATCCATAAGTTTAAATACCGCTTTTTCGGTATTTATTAGAAATTTTTTAAAATTGTTCTTTATATGTTCAAGCATCACCAACATAACAAAATGTCATACGTCTTTGTGTTTATGTAGTGTTAATTATTGCACCATGATTAAAATATATTATAAATGAAATAATTTTTCATCCATTTCAGAAAGTTAAGATATTAAGTGTCTTTATTCTGCTCATTCCGTTGTTCTTATTTTCATTTTTCCTAAATGGTTCTACAGTTCTAAGGCAACTCATTAATTCCATCATCTAATTCTTTCATTGCCAGATACAACGGGATAAAAAACTGTTAATCTGAACTTAAATATATAGACATAAATTACTTCTCTGACAAAAAGAACTAAATTCACTACTCTTAAATAAGTTCTCGTTGAAAGAGGACTAAGATATCCAAGCTCATCTGCCTTTCTTCATCCATCAACACTTGTTACTAAAATGTCTCTCTAACGAGCGAAATTAATTAGACTGTGAGTATAAAGTTGCATCGTACAATCAAGGGAAGTTATGAAATATTTGAATCATCCAAAGCCAAAATTGTCCTATTACAGCTCAGAGCGATACTGTTCTTGCATAGATTTGTAGTCTAATATTCTTATCTGAGAAACCAAGGTTGTACTTGTGAAGAAAATGCGTAATATTTCGATATTTTCTAAATTGGTGAGTTTGTTATTCCCATTGTATCATACTTTAGGGTTTAAAATGTTTTCAGATTATATGCTCATAAATAATAACCCATAATAATGAATAAGAATAACTTTAAAGAACCGAAACAAATTAGTTAATAATACTTGGTTTGGTTTCATTACTTATACAATGAAAATAATATGATGGCACAGTAAAAATGTGCTAGAGTTAGGAAGAAAAGAGACTAATCATATCGAATTTAATCAAGTTTATAATAAATTTCTTAAACTTTTTTTACCCACAAACCAATTTATATTCAGAAGAAATTGGTACAATAATCGAAGATGATGATGACACTAATGTCAATAGTGAAAAGATATGTATGTCTCTTGAACAAAAATTAAAATTAGAGATAACTAAAAAATTTCAACAAACCAAAATACAGTAATGAAATCAGCTATATCCAAAATCATTCGTGGTGAAATCGATTTATTTGAAGATGTGGGATTTAGAGGTAAATACTTAGAAAAAGTACATCGCGCATTGTTAACAGCACCACCAACTAGTGTAGATGCCGAAAGAGCATTTTCGACAGCTGGTAATTTTTGCACACAATTATGTTCCAGTCTTAATGACAATACAATTGATGCATTATGTTTTTTGAACACTTTTCAAACATTTAGAACATTTCAAAAATTTGTAATAGTACCACAGACTAAATAGTGATATTTACATTTTTTGAGATTTAAATAAATAAGATATTGTTTATTTATTTTTTTTGATTATTTATATACTGTTATAATTTTAAGGTTACAAATTATTTCTTGTGATATTTGCACTCTCTAATAAAACTGGCAAGTGAAACAAAGGCACACCTGTTTTTTTCCCCTAAAATTTCTAATACCGGTATTCAAACCGATATCCCAGTATTAAGTTCTAATAAATACCGAATACCGGTATTGAACTTTTGGTACGATATTGCAATCCCTATGTATCACCAACTGGTATAGATGCCGAAAGAGCGTTTTCGACTGCTGGTAATTCATGCACAAATTTATGATCTAGACTTTATGTGTGTGTGTGTGTGTGTGACAGTACAATTGATGCATTATGTTTTTTAAGAACATTTTTCAAAAATGTAACTTTTCAAACTTTAAGAACATTTGTAATAGTACCATAGACTGTGAGTAGTGATATTTGCACTTTTTGTGATTTAAATAAATAAGATGTTCCTTTATTTATTTATTTTTTGTGACTCTTTATATACTGTTATAATTTATGAGTTACAAATTATTTCTTGTGATATTTACACTCTCTAATAAAATTGGCAAGTAAAAAAAAAAGAAACACCTATGTTTTTTTTCTTTTTCTTAAATTTCTAATACTGGTATTAAACCGGTATTAAATTCTAAGAAATACTGAATACCGGTATTGAACTTTTGGTCCGATATTGCAATCAACAATTACTCCATTTTAGAATCGGTGACTACGAAAGAGTATTTTAGAGCTTAATATTACAAAAGACCATGACTTATAAGTAGATAAAACTGTTATAATTAATTGTTTAAAATTCGTAAAATATCAAAGTTACATTAGGTTAATTTTTAAAAAATTAACAATGTTATGTTATTGCATGTGCTGCCATGTTTGTTGTAAATGTTTGCTAACACATCTTGTTTTCAGTTCTGTTTCTAAATAAAATGCTTGTGATAAAAAAATCCAAATTTAAATTTGGGATATTTAAGATAATTTTAGTAAATATGCATTACTATTTGTGAGAAATTCCAATTGAAAATATACACATTTTCAACATTTAAAAAAACATTTTAAGAATAACTATAAAATAAAAGAAATACGTTTGATATATTAACATATCCATTAAAATGATTTCTCATTTTGCTTTCATTATTAAATTCAATTTTTTTCCTACCAGGTATTAACATGGGCTTTTTAGAAATATTTTGGTAAAATTTACAATTTAACTCTACACTACCTGTTAACATTCATTACGTGTTTTGAATGCATACATGAATTATTCTTAAATTTTTATATAAAGACTTGTAAGTTTTTGAAATACTCTCAAAGCAAATTAAACCAGTTCTAGGCGATTACAGGTTTACATGCCAGGTGGTTCACAAAATTTAACAAAAAATAGCTTTGAATTAATTAGCATCGCATAGCTTAATTGTTAGTTTGGTGATGTAAAAAAATTGCTCTAA
>BMAO01018912.1:0-125505 GCA_019973975.1 Trichonephila clavata | reverse complement strand
GACGTAGTCAATTGAAAAGTTTTGCATAAAACCAATGTTTCTTCTTCACCTAATAATATCCGCAAGAAATTTGGAATAATTTTAAGAATATTTACTCCATGGTTTTTCGCATTTTACGATTTATGCTTAACTTTTGGATACCAGTGTAAGTAAAACCTAAATTTAAAGCAAAGAATAGTCCTAAAATTCAGTGAAAATCACTAAATATTATATATAACATTCAAATAACTGAAGCCTACGAGGTCCAAAATTGACTCCAAAAGTTTTTAGCAAATCTAAACTTTAAACTTGCAGTTAATATACAGTTATCTAAATTTGCGTATGAATAAATAAAATTAGTACAGGCATTGCAACTTTTCCCCAGGTTTAAAAAGACAATGTTTATACTTTTAACTGTCAAAATGGGCGGGGAGAAACAGCTGATAATTTTTTTAAAAGTCATTTTGGCATTCTTCTTATTTATGAAATATCAAATATGTTATATCGTTGAAAAGGTCATAAATTTGGAGATTTTTAAAATATCAAAATGTCAAATTCAATAATCTACAGATTTTTAACCTACTGACTGGCCTTAAAAGTTATATGGTTATTCGTGGTTTTGTAGTACATTTGCAGTCGTTACCTTCATTGCCAGGAAAGAGGCCTTTCATTTTCCTCGACGCCACAGTGAGCAGGAATCCACTGCAAGACAATTGAGATGAATGCTCAAATAGGAGAAAATGAGGCAAAGCTGCGACAGATTTGAATTTAACTTGGGTGCACCATGTGGAGGCATGTCACGTTTAACCCCAAATAAAAAATATTTAATAAATAATGATATAACAGGGGCCAATCTACCGCTGTATGACATATCAATGATACGGCTATCCAGGTTAAAGGGACCTCAAAATGCGTGAGCAAGAAATTGTTGGATGTTAAAGGACCTTAAAGAAAGCCCAATGGATTTTGATACAAAACCCACTCAGGAATAGCTAACCCAGTGGACACAATACTATTTTAGTTCACCCCTTGGCGATGATTTTAAAAATGCGCCAAAATGGCTCCAAAGCCCAATCTTCAAATTATGAAGTTAATGCTGCAGGAAACAAAATGGCGTCACATCTGGAAACCAAAGGTGGCATTATTTATAAAACAGTTATAAGCAATAAAAAAGTGATAAGAAAATGCTGTAACTTAATTAGAACATCATGTCATTTTTGCCTTTTTCTGGCAATTTCAAATTACATTAAAATATAAATTGAAATTTGGGTACTTACTCATTGTCACAACCATATAGGCGACATTATATAAAACGAGGCACATGATTGCCAACTCAGCGCATACAATACATGCAAAAATGTGTTTGCAAACTTGGCGAATTATCTTGAAAGTTGGCATTATTGTGATAACACGTAAGTACCGAAATATCTTTCGACATTAAACCACTTTTCATTAAAAAAATTTTTTTTAAATTATTCAGTTTTTCACTTTCTGATGATAATTCCAGTTGAGAGTAAAAAAAAACATTTAAGAGCAGAAGTATAGTGTAGATTTTCTCCTACTGATAAAAATTCCAGTTTAGAATAAAAGAGAGAAATCGACATTATACGCAAAAAGAAAAATGGTCAAATTTTTTATTGTTATACAACTAGTAAGGTTATCAGAAATTTTGGTTATCATTTTGGTGAACTCATCGCTACTTTTAGCGAAATATAACTTATGCCACTAAAGCCTGCACCAAAAGAGGATTGAGAATCCTTATTCATCTTTGTAAGGGCCTGTTTGTTTTGTCACTAAACCATTCAAAGTATTATATCATAGTTAGTTATATATACTAGTATACATTATATATATATACTAGTGTAGGTATATTAAATCATTTTTAAAATAATAATTCGTAAAGATAAAAATTTAAATGTAAATATATCGTCCAAAGCAAGAGTGCAAGACATCAACCCCCTTATAGAATTTAATTACTGAGCAAATTTTAAATTCTTTATTAATTTTTTCTCTCTCATTTTCTTAGCAACCTTCATTCTACCTATAATACAAAAGTATCTGAACAATTTAAAATATGAGTACTAAGTAAATGTAGTTATAAAAATTATTTAGAGACACTGGATTCTGATTTTGCATATTGTAACTTTTGGGTGATTATTTTAAATCTAAATAAAATTTAAATAATATAAATAATTAAATTTGAACTGATTTAATTTAAATTTAATTATTTAATTTATCTAATTAATTTAAATTTGAATTAAATAAATTGAATAATTAAATTTGAATTATATAAATTGAATAATTAAATTTGAATTATATAAATTAAATCATTAAATTTGAATCATAAAACACATAATTAAATTTAAATTAAATTAAATAATTAAATTTGAATTATTTAATTGTTAAACTTAAATTTAAGATAAGAATTATTGAATTAAAAAAATGTTTCAAGGTTCTTTTACAGCTTTTTATAGAAACTCTGTAATGAAATCTTTAAACATTTTTATACACCATGTACAATTTTTTTTCTAAATGTATTATTTTTTTTTATCTATTTACGTTATATTTAAAAGTTTTCTATAAAATATTTTTAAGATTTAAAAATAAAAAATGTTTTCACGTAATGTCTATTCAAATTTACTTATGAAACAAATAATTCTACACAGGACAATTTTAAATTAAATGAATTTAAGAAATGGAAAATTATTCATCCTTGCAATTCCAGTTTTCTTTTGAAAAGTATGGCAAACACAATAATAGTTTAAAATAATTATTAAAATAATCTAGCCTCTAAGTATTGTTTTTATTACAGAATTAAAAAAGTGACATTTTGTTAAGTATATTTTATATTGAAATAAAATGTGAGTCATATAAAAATTATTTTGAGTTCGAGGAATCATTTTAAAAAATATGAATTTAATATAAAATTTTTTGTTTTATATTATATATATTACTTTTTCCCAACAACTATAAAAAAATTGACTAAAAATTTGTTATTTAACTACATTTTCCTGCTGATTACAGCTTTGTGTGGTTATAATAATAGTTTTACTTCCCCAGTAGTGTTTTTATTTCGTATTTTATGCCTCTTTAAAAATAAAATACATTTTAAATTATTTTTATTTTAAATTCAATTTGTTCGCCTGACTTAGGTCTGGTAAATAAAACTCTTTGAAAAATATATCAATAATTCTATTCCGTCTTCTAATTAAAAAGATACTTTACTTTTGTAAGTCCAAATTAAAGATAAATCTCATACCTGAAATTTATATCAATTAGTTTCGAGGGAGTTGGAAACATACTTCGTTGTATTTCCTTGATCTCTGTATTTTGTACGTGTAGCCTACTCAGCTCTGTAAGTCTTGAAAACGAATCGAAAGACAATTGTTTAGTTTTAGTGGAGCTGAAGAATAGCCAAATCACACTTTGAGGAAAATTACGCACGAAGGTCTGCTCGATCTCCGGGATTACGGTATTTTTCACTTCCAATATCCGAAGCTCGTGAAGCGAGGAGAACAATCCCCAGCTCAAGCCAGTCCTGAGACTCAAATTCGTTAGATAGATTTCTCTTAGCATATTCGTGAGAGGTGGAGGTTCATCAAACAGGGATGTCATATTATTATTTTTGAGATAAAGATTCGACATTCTCTTTTTTACAATCTCATCTGAAGTGATATACATAAAATTTGAATCATCTATGTAAATATGAGAAAATGACCAATCTTTTGATTTCTCAAACACTCCCTGTAGTTCGCTCTGGTGTAAGATATTCGAGCATTTCAACACAACATTACACCAGAGACAGACCTTGATGCATGTACAAGGTGATATAACATTTTCTGGAGGGCAGGTGTCTGAAGGGTCACCTTCACTGGCAACCATATAACAATCAAGAAATGAAATAAGTAGTATCAACCGATGAAGAGTTTCTTTTTGTGGAGGAAAATACATTTTGGACACCAATCCTCTCAGAAAACGTCGAAAAACTGAGGAATCAGTGACATATCTAATATCAAGTTCCTCTTAGGTCGGTTTGAGCATTATCGACTGAATTAGTTGCTTACTGTTACAAATACACCTTGATCTCATATTTGATAAGAATTTCTGATCCGTAATCACCTTACTCGGGTGCTTTTGGATCAATTATGTGATAAGGTACAAAATATTGCTTGAGATGTGATTTCAAAATAAAGATGTTTTATTTATAAGATAGAATAACATATAGTTCAAACTCATAATATTGGGAAATTTTTTTCATTTCCACCAAGATAATTTGATCATTTTGATGTATCTTTATTTAGCAGTATAAAATATGACAAACAAGATGAAAAATTTTAAGAATTAATAAAAAAAATGGGCTTCGTTTTTCTGTCTCTCTATATATATGTCATAAATATATACAAATATTTAAAATAACCTAAGAATAATTAGTCAAGATAGTAAGAAATGTTAGCTACAGTAGTACAACACTCCCTTATTATATTGTCACGTAGAAGGAATAAGGCGATGTTATCCAATACACAATTTATTTTGTCGTAGTGTTTTACACGGGCAGCACCACAACTGAAGACCTATCCAGCTGCAGTACTTTTATAAACCTGGTGGAGGGTTCTAGAATAACCACCAGGGGAAAGATTAACATAAATTCAATTTACATAGTTTGCAAATGTCCATAATAATAAATAATGAAAGTCATGATTGAATTTAACAAACAAATATCTGGGAGGCTCGAACCCAAGCCACTTGCATTGTAGAGCAGTGCTCTAACCGTTCGGCCACTCAGAGCGTATCAGTTTGTGACATTTCTCCCTCCTTAGGAGACACAGCGACCCGCTGTAGTTGTTTCGAACGGCTTCTTGTAATAGGTCCAAAGTAAACTTGTTTAGGGTTCCTTTTGTCAAAAACAGTCCGGACTGGTTCCGTTGGTGACTTTTCTTGTTCAATATCTTCTAGCTGAAGGTCAGGGTCTTTATAAGTTTTCATTCGCAGAACATGTACCACGTCTTTTAATTTTCGTTTGGTGCGCATACTATCACAAGGTTCCACTTCATAAGTTACTTCGGATAACCTTTTTCTCACCCTATAGTGTCCAAAGTATCGCTTTAACAATTTTTCAGATAATCCAACTTTGCGGATTGGAGTAAATATCCAAACCAGGTCTCCCTCTTTGTAATTCACTATCCGATGTCTTTCATCATAACGGCATTTGTCTTTGTCTTGTGCTCTTGTTAGATGTATTTTTGCTAGTTGTCTAGCTTCTTCGGCTTTCATTATCAGGTTTTGAACGTAATCATTCGCTGATTCATTGGGAAGAAAGGGCAAAATGGCATCTAGTAGAGTATCCACATCACGTCCATGAACAAGGAAAAATGGACTGAAACCTGTCGTCTCCTGCTTTGCGGTGTTATATGCAAAGGTGACAAATGGAAGTATGTTGTCCCAATTCTTTTGGTCAACATCGACATACATGGCCAGCATGTCAGCGAGTGTTTTATTGAACCTTTCCATGAGGCCATTTGTCTGAGGGTGATATGCAGTAGTTAGCAAATGATACGTCAAGCATAAATTATTTACTTCTTTAACGAGATTCGACAAAAATGATCGCCCTCTATCGCTGATGACTTCCCTTGGTGATCCATGTTTCAGTATAACGTCTTCAACCAAAAATTTGGCTATTTCCGTGGCTTCACCGCTTGGTAGGGCCTTTGTGATAGTAAATCGAGTGAGATAATCTGTACAGACAATTATCCATCTATTCCCTTGCTTTGTTAGAGGAAATCTTCCAAGTAAAACTATCCCTATTTTAGCAAACGGAATATCCCCTGGCAATATTGGATGAAGCAATCCTGGAGGTCGCTGAGGTTGAGATTTTCGCCTTTGACACTCTTGACAATGAGACACATATATAGCGTCGGACACTGCGGTATAGGCCAGGCCAGAAATACTTCCGTCTGATTCGGTCGTACGTTTTGGCAAACCCTAAATGACCCGCTTTCGGTGCATCGTGAAGGCTTTTTAATACGTCCCCTCTAAGATGTTTCGGTATGAACAATAGCCACTGCTTTCCTAAAGGATCGTAGTTTTTTCTGTATAAAATTCCACTAATTTCTTTAAACTTTGAGAAGTCTCTCTTTCTAACCATTTCGTCTCGAATATTTGCTACATCAGGGTCTTTACTTTGCTCACTTTCGAAATTGGTAATGGTATTAAGGAATCGTATATCTTCAGTGGGCTCTTCTTCAATTTTAAGCAGTGGGCTCCTCGATAAGCAATCAGCATCCTAGTGCTTTCTTCCGGTCTTGAAAACTATTTCTACATCGTACTCTTGAAGACGCAAAGCCCACCTTGCTAATCGCCCAGATGGATCTTTTAGATTCGCCAACCAGCATAAAGAGTGGTGATCTGTTACCACTGTAAATGGGTGGCCAAAGATATAGGGTCGGAATTTACTTATCGCCCAAATAACTGCTAAACATTCCTTCTCTGTAGTTGAATAATTTTTCTCGGATGTTGAAAGTGATCGGGATGCATAAGCAATAGGCCTTTCAAACCCACTCTGTATTTGTACGAGAATAGCACCAATACCATATCCACTGGCGTCAGTATGTATTAAGGTTTTAGCTTCTGGTTTAAAGAAGCCAAGCACAGGATATCTCGTCAGCAGTGATTTTAAACGGATGAATGCTGATTGATGTTCTTCTTTCCATGCAAATTTAACATCTTGCTTCAATAATTCGTGCAACGGCCTGGCGATGTCGGCAAAATTATGGACAAATCGGCGATAATAAGAGCAGATCCCTAAAAAGCTTCTAACTTGCGTAACGGTTTGGGGGGTTGGAAATTCTAGAACTGCTTCGACCTTCCCTGGATCTGGACGAATTCCATCTTTGTCCACTAAGTGACCAAGAATCTTAAGGCTTCTTTGACCAAAACGACACTTTTAATGGTTCAGTGTCAATCCAGCATCTCGTATGCACTGAAGCACCATCCTCAATCTCAAAAGATGTTCTTCGAAAGAGGCAGCGTAGACAATGACATCATCTAGATAACATAGACAGTGCTTCCACTTCATCCCTTTAAGGATACTATCCATCATTATTTCGAACGTGGCTGGGGCGTTACATAACCCAAATGGCATAACCTTAAATTGGTATAATCCATCCGGAGTAATAAAAGCCGTCTTCTCTCTGTCTCTTTCATCGACTGCAATCTGCCAGTATCCAGACTTAAGGTCTATTGTAGAAAACAAGCTTGCACCCCAAAGGTAATCCAAGGCATCGTCAATCCGGGGTAAAGGGTACACATCCTTTTTGGTAATTTTGTTCAAGCGACGGTAATCCACACAGAAACGCCAGGATCCATTTTTCTTTTTCACCAGAATATCTGGGGATGACCACGGACTCTCCGAATGCTCTATGATGTCAAGCTTCAGCATTTGATCAAACTCTTTTTGAATTATTCTTCTCTCTTCAAAAGACACTCTATATGGCTTTTGCTTAATAGGTTGGCAATCGCCGGTGTTTATCTTGTGTTTTACTTTACTCGAGACTCTTATTTTGTTCTCAAAATCAAAAACATCTGTAAAGTCGTTAAGCAACTTCAAAAGATCTTTCTGTTGCGCCTCACGCAGTTCCGGGTCTACAAGGCATTTGAATTCTTTCACCGACTGTCTAGGGTGCTTCATCTGTTTTACTTCGATTTTGTCAGCATTCTCGTTCAAAGAACTTACCAATCCATCCTCAATATCCGTCATTTCGGCTATACACATGCCAGCTGGTATTATCTGTGGCTGAGAGGAACTGTTAGCAATCCAAATATCTATTTTACCATTCTGGAGTGAGACTATTGTAGCTGGGACTTTTAGCTGTTTTGTCCATTCAAAATTCTTCATTCCAGTAACTATAACATTTTCTAAGGTCTGGTGGTCTTTAGCCAAAGCGGAAATCTTTCTTATAGAGTTTCCTGGAATGACAACGTCACTGACCTCATATAAACCAGAATTTACTTCATTCATTTTGAGATCATTTGGAGAGACTTCTCCAATCTGAAGTTCACCTGATCCGCAATCAATAATGGCATCAGTTGCTTTGAAAAAGTCCCATCCCAATATGAGATCATGACTGCATTGCTGGAATACCAAAAATTCGAAAGGTTGCACCACTCCATTCAAGTTCACTCGCAACATGCATCGTCCTATATATAGCTTCTACAACCTTACCACAGGCAGTTCGAAGCATCGGGTTGTGTTCTGAAAACATGGGCGTCCTTAGTTGCGTGCGTAACTGTTCGGAAACTACTGAATAATCAGCTCCTGAATCAACCAAGGCATTAACGATATGCCCATTGACTGTTACGGATACAAAGTTTTTGACTAGTTTAGCAGCCGTGTATACTGGAGGGTTTTCGTTTATTGCGGCCTTACCTCCCACGCAGGTCGCATGCCTTAGTTTTCCTCACTGGACCTAACAAGTGAGCGACGAGATGGTGATCTTGATTGGTGGCGTTGTGGATTGTGTGCGTCTAGGGTACGGCGAATTACTTCTGTAACGCTGGTAATTAGATTCAGGATCGCGGCCGTAATCAGAAAGAGAGTCGGAATCCCAGCGTTCTGACTGGTCTAATTGCCTTCTTTGTCTTGCTGCGTTAAAAACACGTCGTCTATCACGGCAATATCTAGTCACGTGACCCGGTCGTCCACAATGAAAGCAAGTTGGTACGTTATCTGAAGTACGCCAAAGGTCAGTCTTTCTTCCGGTATCCTGTTGAGTTGGTCTGTTTTCTTGTCGAGGTCTCGGCCTTGGTCTCCAGGAACTTCCGCCAGTCCTTTGAGTTCTGTAAGGGGAAGGCGTAGGTTTTTCTCGAGAGAGTGGAGCCAAATTGCTTCGAACTACTTCTCGGATAATGGATTCTAAATCGCTTGGCTCGTCGTCTATACATGTTGCGATCCGTGGGTGTACTTTCTCGATTTCTTCTTTAACAATCCTTCGAATTAGATCGCTTAGATCTCCTTCATTGGCCATTGATATGGGTGTAACATTAGGTAGTCTCTCATATCGTAGCGGCACAACTCGTCTCTTTCTCATGGCATCCACTTCACGGCAACACGTAACAAATTTATCTACTGTGCTAACTTCTCTGTTTATCAGTACCTGGTAGATATTTTCAGCCACCCCTTTCATGAGATGCGATATCTTTTGATCTTCTGGCATATTTTTATCCACTTTCCTGCATAATGACAATACGTCCTGAACGTAAGACTCATGCGTATCGCCAGGACGCTGAGCCCTTGTCCTTAATAATCCTTCTGCAAAACTTTTTACTTCTTCAGGCTTTCCGAAAGTCTCTTCAAAAAGTCTCTCGAAGTCTGTCCAACTTTTCAATCGATCTTCATTGTTGTCAAATCACAACCTTGCAGTTCCGCTTAGATAGAACACGACATTTGCAAGACGTACTGTTTCATCCCAATTGTTGTAGTTAGCAATCCTCTCGTAATCATTTTACCATTTTTCAGCATCTTCGGTATTCAAGCCAGAGAATGAACAAGGCTCTCGTGGCAGCTGATAGGTAACATACATAGATGGGATTGATGATGTTGCCTTGTCTTCCGTTTCACCTTCCGGCATTCTTTTTACAGTTCGGACTCGGCAAGGTAGCAACCCGTATTGGAGCCTTCGACTTTCTCTGATATCCGTTGCCGATGGCTATCGTTACCCGGCGCTTCCACCAAAATGTCACGTAGAAGGAATAAGGCGATGTTATCCAATACACAATTTATTTTGTCGTAGTGTTTTACACGGGAAGCACCACAACTGAAGACCTATCCAGCTGCAGTACTTTTATAAACCTGGTGGAGGGTTCTAGAATAACCACCAGGGGAAAGATTAACATAAATTCAATTTACATAATTTGCAAATGTCCATAATAATAAATAATGAAAGTCATGATTGAATTTAACAAACAAATATCTGGGAGGCTCGAACCCGAGCCACTTGCATTGTTGAGAAGTGCTCTAACCGTTCGGCCACTCAGAGCGTATCAGTTTGTGACAATACATATATATACTAGCTGACCCGGCAAACGTTGTTTTACCAAATAACCGCCCATAAAGCAAATTTGTAATAATTTATGTGCTTCGTTTGGCAGCAATGAGCCCACTTTGTGATAAACTTGGCCTTTGATTTTGAATGTTGCATTAAATTGTTCACCATTTGCAGCATTATTTTTAACTATTTCTGTTGCTCCGAACGATGTCATTTGGAAACATGAATTGAATGTTCGAATTGACTTCAGGAACATGTTAGAATCGGGATCCGTACCAATAAGTAAACGCTTCAATGGTTCAAGTGGTGTTTCAATTTCCGGTAGGTTGTACTTTTCTTGACGCGAACACATCCCGGCTGGCTCATTTTTAAATTAAAGCGCATTACATTGCGGACATTCCTTGTCCTCAGCACCAATTGTCACATTCGAATGAGCGTTATATTTAACATTGGGCTCATACTCGAATGCTAGACAACGAAATGAATCGAATGTAAATGCTCCATGTATTTGTTGGCGTTGATGGTCATTTGCTCTGAGTGTGTCAAATAGGAATTGACGCGCTTGTCTTTGTTGATTTTGTTCAACTCGTACCTCTTGTGATTTACGCAACTGCGCCATATTCACACGAACATCTTCATTATCCTGTAGGATTTGTTCGTCTGTTCTTTGAGCTTTCCTATTTCGCATAGCTGTTGATTTATTAATTCGACAGCCTAAATCAGACCCTTTGCATCTTGCTGGCATTATTCATTGTAAAAAACACACAAATAGATAAAATTGAAGTACTTAATGCTAGAAAAAAAGTATACTGATAATGTAGCTGTTCTTTCATTATTTTACCTCTACAAACTTATGAAATTCATATACATTTCTCTTTACGTTGAAAGTGATTCCCGAAAATTTTGAGTGCACTGAGTATTACAGTTTTATTAATTGGCGTTTAATAATAAATAAACTAATAAATAATAAATAACTCAAAATGTTTCAATCATCTGTACTTCTCGAAATATCATAAAACTCTTTCATATGGAATAAAGTCAACAGAAATATAATATTTACAACTTCCCTAAATGACAGTGATGTAATTATCTTCCTATAATTTTTCTCTGGGTTGGGTTTTTTTTTCTATGACAGAGTAGTATTTTCACATATGGCGCGAAACCGATTTTCGACGCCTAGCGAAACAACAGACAGGGGCCTTAAGGTTTTTAATTAATATCTTCTCAACTAATTCCAATATCAGAATGAAAAATATTTTATGTCCTATTCTCAGACCTACTGAATATAAGCACAAAATTTCATAAGAATTGGTCTAGTCGTTTCGGAGGAGATTGGGCTACAAACACTGTGACACTAGAATTTTATATATTAGATATATACACTGCTGGCCACCGTAAATGCAACACCCTGAAGGAAGCACCCAAATAACATGAAATTTACTACATGAATTAGCGGAGGTGAGATATGCAAATGATTAGAATTTCAGCGTAGACACACATCACGAACGCCTGTGGTGCCACCTCAAAGCGCAAATTAAGGTTTGGAGATTTCGACGATTTCAAGTTCGGCAATTCTGTTTCTCTTGTGGTTTTTTCAAAAAATGATCAGTTATGTCTCGTAAAAAACAACGATCAGCTGTTGATCAAGTATCCGAGTTCGACAGAGGAAGGATAGTGGCCTACCGAGATTCTGGATTATCTTTCAGGGAAATCGGTAGTCGTGTCACGAAACCAAACAACTGTAATGCGGATATGTGACCGTTGGATGCAGGAGGGTACGAAGACCAACGTGGTCGATCGCATCCACCTCAGTGCACCACTTCACGTGAGGACAGGAAAATTGTGCGCATGGCAGTCACGGATCGCTCAGTCACATCACGAGCCTTAGGACAGCACATTGAGTCTGTAACGCATCATTCAGTGTCTGCGCGTACTATTCGACGCCGTTTACAGCAGAGTGGTCTGTCCGCAAGACGTCCATTGCTTGGTCTACCCTTGACGCAGAACCACAAACGTCTCCGCCAACAACGGTGCGATGGAAGAAGGATGTGGGTGGCAGAATGGAATGAAGTTGTCTTTACTGACGAGTCACGCATCTGTCTGCAATACCACGATGTTCGGATTCGAGTCTGGAGACACCGTGGAGAGAGGATGCTGAACACCTGCGTTATGCACCGCCACACTGGCCCTCCACCGGGTATTATGGTATGGGGTTGTATTGGATATCTCTCTTGCACCCCTCTAGTACGCATTGCTGGTACTTTAAACAGCCAGCGCTACATCTCCGAGGTGTTGGAGCCAGTTGTCCTTCCTTACCTTCAGGGCTTGACCACAGCCATATTTCAACAGGATAACGTTTGACCACATGTGGCACGCATTGTCCAAAGGTTCTTCGTCAATCGCCAGATTGAATTGCTTCCCTGGAATGCTCGCTCTCCGGATCTTTCACCGATAGAAAACATGGGGTCCATGGTTGCTCAACGATTTTCGTCCCCCCCCCCCGTTGGATTTAGACTTGAAATTTGGCTTGCATGTTAATTTTCCAGAGTAGAGATCCACCGAAAATTGGTTTTGCGGAAATCCACTTGGTTATAGGGTTAAGAAAGCGCAGAATCGAATTCTTAATGCTACGACTTAGATATCAACAATTTTTTTCTGTATATATAAAGGAGAAAAGTGGCTGACTGACTGACTAATCACGATATCTCCGGAACTATTCAACTTACAGACTTGAAATTTGGTAGACATGTTTGTTTCATGGGGGGGGGGAGTAGAGATCCGCTAAGAAAGGATTTTGCGAAATTCAAACCGCAAGGGGCGTTATGGTGGGTTGAGGGGCATTATAAGTAATTGTTTCCTTTTTTAAACTACTCAACGTATTATAAATGTTTTATGTTAAAATTTCTAAATTTTTTAAAATTTCTAAGCTGTAAAAGAAGGGTGTATATTCGTTAACAATGTTTGAGGTTTTTGAATTTGGAAAACTTGTTGCAAACCATTAATAAAAGCCTCAGAGATGTTTTACTTTTCAGACAAAATCTCAAACATGTCTTGTAGTAAAGATAATGATCACGCGAAGAAAGTTTTTTGTTGATTATTATTGCTAAATCTATCCGGGGAAGCCTTAAGGTATGGCCCTACTGGACCCAGCCCAGGACCTTGCATGCAATAAGAGCTTTGGCTTGTTCTCGACTTAAGTTTAATAAAATCATCATTCGTATATTTCCAATGTTATGTGCCGTTGGTTTCTCCAACAAACTAGAAATTTCGGACGATATGTCATCTGGCTACATGTGATGACCGTCGTCTACTTACAAGCTTAGGCCAACCACCATACACCCTTATTACTCATAGTCAAAAGTCAGCAGTCTGTCGAACCGGTTTGTGTGATTCTAAAGGCCTCATCACACGTACACGTTTGGAGCAATTTTCCACCAAATTCCGTACAATTTCTACCTAGTTGTCATAGAAACCGCTCCGAACAACTTTTCTCCAGTGAACTGAAAAAGTTGTTCCAAATAAAAGTTGCTTGGAACTCCAGCCGAGGGGTTCTTCTGTGTCGCAAGTCGTAAACACAAGATGGCAGCTTCGGTTTCCACAAACTCATCAGATGTGGCGTATAATATTCTAATAATGTATAATATTATAAAGTCGTAGAATAATTTAAACGGAATGGCGATTTTTGATTACGCCCATCAATAAAAGTTCGAGCGAAAAATAAGAAAAAATATTGAATGTTCGTTTTCCGAAGCAGAAAAATCTGCGAGTAACTTTTCATGATGAAGATAGAGAGCAGCTGACGTCAAAGCATACCCTCAGCTGCGTAAAAAAATTGCTCCAAATAATATAAATGTGTGATAGGGCCTTTAGTCATCCATTTATTAGTTTTGAGTTATTGTTTGTACGAGTGCGTTTGACAACTTATGTTATGCACTGTCTACTTTTAAGGCACCCGACTTGGTTCGAAGACCAATTTTTCAAAAATTGATTATCAGAAGAGTTTTATTGTTTTAAAGAACATAGATAGGCTTAAAGAGTTATAATTATGAAATAAATACCATGCATCACCTCTGTTTTTGAAAAAAAAATTATTTTTATAAAATTTTTTAAAAAATTACAATTTTAGGAAAAACCGCGTAAAAAATTATATATTGGGCATAATGTAATTTTAATTGTATTGAAATATGTATTGATCCACCTGAAGTGTCGCAAACCGCAGGTTAAAAAATATTTTCAAAAATAAATATTTAATAAGCATTCGAACTTCACGTTAATAATTTTTCGTTAAAATTACTCTATATTCTAAGCTAAAAAGGACCGTAAAATGTGATTAAATGTAAGTATCTTAAAACCTGCGGTTTGCTATACTCTCAAGGGCTTACGACATAAATGTTGAAAACTTCATTGAATTTTATATAATTGTTTTGGAGATATCCCAGTTTTCGTGCAAAAATTATCGTGAAAATTTCATTCTTCAAAAAACACATTTAAAAAATATACTTATAAGTTACATAAAGTAAATATTAAAAAAACAACTTAAAATTCTCCAGTTTTATATGTTATTCCTTCTTCCTCAATTTTTATATTTCTTTTTTTTCGAATGGCCCTAAGTTTTCTTATGCAGGTTTTTGCTGTTGGCAGTGAGTGACGTTTTAAATCTGCAATGCGCTCATTATTGAA
The DNA here is from genome assembly GCA_019973975.1 of Trichonephila clavata. Taxonomy (NCBI): domain Eukaryota; kingdom Metazoa; phylum Arthropoda; class Arachnida; order Araneae; family Nephilidae; genus Trichonephila; species Trichonephila clavata. The sequence continues at coordinate 110,806 of BMAO01018912.1, read as the reverse complement.
GGTTTTTTGTCCCCGTACAGTATAATAGCCCGAAACAACACCCATTTCATTTGATATGGAAATTAATCCCTGGAAGCCATTATTAAACTGCACAACAGCAATATAGGCTCCTAAACGCAATGTTTGATGCTCAACGAAAACTTCTTTTGTTAATATCTGCCACAAAATTGCATTAAAACTTTAGTTCGGATTTTGAGTTTTGCCAGGTAAACATTTCTTTAAAAGATTTCTGTCACACAAATCCATATAAACTGGCTTTATCGTGTTAAGAATATTTCGTGGCAGTTCCAAGGATTTTTCTTGATACACAATATTAGTAGAAGCTTTAGCCCGTTGAAATTTACACCAACTTTCAGCTCCGACAGGGCACTGTCCATGTTATGGCTGATGTTTTGATGAGCAACAATGAAAGAAGGCAGCAATAGCAGCTGACTGCATTTTGTCCAAGTTCCCAATATTGCTTCGAATAGCAATTCCATAGTAATTATGTAGCTTATTAATTAAACCATCACTCAATTTACCTTTCCCCCGAGTCCTTTATTTCTGCTTTTCAATTTTCGAAGCCTTGTTCCAACTCTTTTTTGAATATGCCCTATACATTCTAGCTTCGTAACAGAATCTTTAACGTAAATGTTCTTCATGGTATCAAAAGCTTTGGAATCTCCATCCCCATAATAATCAGTGTATCGTAACATTCTACGGTCTTCCGACCTCTCAAATATACGATAAGTCCCAACCGGTTCCATACTGGATGAAGATCCTTTATGATGATTACACCGCAATTTCACATTTTGTTGCTCCGTCTTTGAATTGCATTTTCTACAAAACTGAGATAAAGTTTCAAAGTCAACAATTTTTCCAGTATCGACAGATATTACACTAACACAACCATTTAGCGAAGAAAAACCACGACGCAGCCAGGTACCATCCACCGAAAGACCACAATTTACAGTATCGTGTATAGATTTTTTTAATTGCCTAATACCTTTTGCTGCGTCATTCATTATTTTTTCTCCAATGGAAGTAGCAGCACTGAGGAGTTTTTTCTTGTTGGTGGAATGCAAGCTTTGAGAGAAAGGGAGGTAGATTCAAAACAGCACAAAGTTTTCTTTTGCTGTGAGACACCTATACCAATCAATCTTAAGCTATAAACAAAACGAGTATTGGGTTTATTCATTTTGTCTAACTTTTTAGAAGTACAAAATGCCGATATGAAACTGCAATTTTTGCAGTGAAAAGTTTGAAGATATTCCAAACCTTGAATCTTCCACAAGATAAAGGCTTCCTGCTGTACACTCTTTAGTTGGGCAACACAATAAGGAAAAAATACCAATTAAAATTTACAGATCAATCAACCTGTTTCCAGTTAAATGTTCTGTATTACTTTCATCATCATTTACCTGATTGTAATGATGCAGCTTCAGTGAACTGGCGGTCATAATTTCTTCTTTGCATGAAGCAATTTCAGTGCATGTATTTTGGTTTCCATGAAACTTTCTTTTACGGGGACGATATGAACGACATTTACCCATGATTTTAGGTAAAATAAAATAATTTAAATTCTAAAAATAAAGCAAAATATAGGAAAAACAGAATTAAGATAGGCGTGGTTAATTTAACGTCGAATGTAAACAAACACGGAATAGTGATAGTCTTAAAATACCGTTGTCAATCGTTTGCAACAAAATTGTTTGAAATAATTATTAGCAAACTGTGGCTTAGTAAACAGATAATTAAAATTTTGGTTTTTGAAATTCCATTTTAGGGAAATAATAATTAAACACTGCATATGTCGCTCACTTCCGGTCCAGATGACATTACTTCCGGTTTCGTTTTCAACTACAATGACTTATTAAAATTGCTATATCTAGAGTTCTAATTTACGTAAAATTAAAATAAAGACTTTTTTTTGGAATCTTAAAGGTTGGGGCTTTGTTTTACAAACATAAAAAAAAATTCGACATTTTTGTCAAAAAACACTTTTTTAACCTAGTCGGATACCTTAAAGGGCATAGGTGGGGTCTACATTTGTGTAAGGCTCCAGGGCCTACTTTTGACTAGGTACCCAGGCCTCAAGAAGTCTTAAGACGTCCCGGAACACATAAACTGTGTTCAGGCTTATGGCCTGAACATGGCTTATCAATCGGGGCAACTGCTTTCTCTTTTGCTATCCAGCGCTCTTTTAGTTTTATCTTATTAATTAGGCAAATATAGCAATGCTTTACATATTTAATAATATCTTAAGTTGTGGCCGTGGCAGCTTAGTGGTCATGGTCATGGACTCGTGGCCGGCGTATCATGAATTCAAGACTAATACCGTAGTACAATCACCGTGAGAGAGACTGAGGCGCATTAAATCCGTCAAAGCCCAAAGTTCTTCCTTTTTCGTGGTGTGGAAATTTGGAGAGGGTGATGCTTGCTCAAGTTGTGACGAATCTATACGCGTCATTTTTCCATTAATCCTCTTGGAGAAACTTTGGGGCTAGCATTCACATTAATTCACAGCCTCTCAAGAAGAAACCATGATATTTAAATTAGTTTGACTATATAAAGTCTAGGTTTTGTAGATGTAAGATAGAAGGAGCCGGGGAGCTGTTGCTAAGAGATTAAATTATTAGATTGAGGATCTAAGATAGATTGAAACATATTTAGCTATCGGATCAGTAGCGCTTGTTCTCCTTGTCTACTTCACGTAGTCGGGTTTACTTAGAGTTGGTCATTGAGATTCGATAGCTCGCTTTATATGTCACTCCTAGGGTTTCCTTTTGTAGTTTCACTTGTGATTGTTTAAGTGTGTTTGAAGGGAAATAAAACTAATTGTTATTATGGAAGTTGCTGTTGATGCTTTGTCCCCCCCCCTTTAGGTAGCCAAGACGGTGAGAGAGGAGTGCCGAATAGGCCGATACCCCCACAAAGTGTCCCATCTCTGTCACTTGACCATGGTTCAAAATTACCAAGTCTGTCCTCCAAAACTTTCGTGTTGCTTTATAGAGCGGCTTTAATAAACGTTAACTTCACTCATCGCGACTTTAATAAACGTTAACATTAATTTGGAACTCGGTAGGTAATAACGAAAAAAATTGGGCGCGGGGAGGGGGTAGAATACAATAAGCAAAACTTCAAAATTAGTAAAAAAAAATTTAATGAAGATTGAAATACGTAGTAGGATTCAGAAGTTCTCTGACTGAGGCTATAACCTTAATATTACCAGTTAAGTTGCTGAAACATACCCTTCTTCGAAATTAAACCCTTGAGCAACAATACACTTTTGCCATCGCTTCTTAATGTCATTGTAAAATTTCTGGAACATTTTTAGCCATGTCCTTTAATTCAACCTACGATAATCTTTAAATTTCATCTGAAAATTGGAATCGATGACCCTAAAAGAGACGTGTTAGTTCTGGAAATATTCTGCAGTTTCAGGGGGTGAAATCAGGGGAGTAAGAAAAAGGGTGTGACAAAACAGCTGTTATAATTTTCACCCCGATGTTGTTTGAGAAGCATGTTCTTACGTACAGCCGTAGAAAACATTTCAATGTTTTCAGCGGTCCAGGAAGTCTGTGGAGGTCCAGAGCATTCATTGTTTTTGACACTTATCCTGCCTTCTCTGAAACGTCGATGTCACTCAAAATCGCGCTTTCACGCTAATGAATCACTGCCTTAAATATGCTTCGACATTTTGTAAGTCTTCGTATCAATCTTTTTTAAGCCAACACAAAAATTGATATTATTATCTACTCAACAAACGCAATTTCGTTCAACCACTGGCTGCTGCAAGCATCACCTACAAAATAAGACGCCGTGGTAAATCACTGACCTCGTGATTTGGGACAAACCTTTTTAGATAAGAGGAAGATTGTAGTGACGCAGAAATGTTATCGTATTCACTTTACTGCAAAAAATTTTCACAGTACAGACTGAGTCCGGGAACTTTTGAATCGTACCTCGTATATCATAGTATATTATTATAACACGCAGACACACACATGGATCAGAATTTCATTTATAAATTCAAAACAAATGTTTAGTTCTTACTTACAAATCATATAATTCAGGATATGAAAATTGGAAAAAAATTAAATTAAAAATATTAAATAATTATTGGTGCAATGTAATTCGTACATTTTTTTATCAGTGATATCCACTTACTATGATGACTGGTTTTGAATAGATTATACAGTTTTAAACAGTTTAAAATTGTCTTGTCGAAGCTCAGCAGATTTTTTAAAAAAAGAATTAGATTTTTCAACAGTTCGGGAAATCGGTTTCTTTCAAATCATTTAATGCTTTTCCTTGTCGGGATTTCGGTGTTGCGCATTGACCAATAAAATTATTCCAGAATGAGTTTTCTCTGTCCACTCTTGTGATCCATTTAAGACTGCAGTCGCATTTAATAGGATTACCTAAAAGATAGGAAAGGCATAAACATAAAATGCATTGGAATAATGTATTTTTAATACTTAGATAGTAGAATTTAAATGTTTAGTAAATTTCTAAAACTAATACCATGTTGCGGTTGTACATTGACATTTTCTTAATTGCATATAATAATTATTGAAAGCACATTTATCACGGGAATTTCTCGATTTAAAAATTTCGATTTGATCTGAAAAGGCATGTACAGAAATAAAAGAATTTGAAATCAAATGGTATTTATAAATTTATTCATTCCCACAGTTTTCTTTAAATTCATTTTCAAAATGAATGTTCTCCTTAGTAGGGTGCGGAGATACTAGAGGGTATGCAAAACAAGTTGGTTACTTATCACTTCCGAATATTTAATCACGTCAATACGAGGTTTTTGTCATTGGTCGCTTTCTCTGGTTTCACTGTCGTCTGGAGAGCCGTATGCCATAACTGCTAACGATGTCAAGTTGTAACGGGCTATTTAGTGGCGCTCCTTCTTAAACTAACGTGAGATAACATTCCTTAAGGATTTACTTAGAAATTATCTGCCACCTCCTTACAGTGGAAAATTATTTGCAGATTTGTTCTATAATACAAATTGTGTGTGAGAGAGAGAAAGAGAGAGAGAGTGAGAGACCCGTTAGTTGAGTAGTTAGCGATTAGAGCTGCAGAGGCTTTCATTTTGAAAATTAGATTCATCAATTAGTACTTCATAGCCAAGCCGAAGCACTTGCTGGCTTTTTTATTTGTGATATCTGTCTACTGTTGGCGGAGGATTCTTGAGTGATTGGCGCCATTTTTCGCACCTGCGGGGAAGGTTGCATTTGTAAGGAGAAAAGTGTTGACTTTTGAATGTGATAGGTACAGAGGAAAAAAGTGAGTGTGTAGTTTTTAGCTTGACGTATTGTTCGTAATTTTATTAGAAAATAAATATAATCATATAGCAATAGTGAAGTCCATTTTTCGTGTGAACGGTTAGCTGTGTTTGGTACTGTGTTATTCGTGTACTGTGTACTCATTGTTAATAATACTTTTCATCATATTTATATTTGTGTTGGTAATAAACTGTGATGTCTAAAGGTCCATGGGGAAAAATTCATTCTACATGTAACAACAGTATTGTTGACTGTTTCTGAGAAATCTGTGTATTTATGCTAGTCAAGATCATTATGCACATGAGCTCAAATTATGTTATAAAAGAAAAAAATAATTAAAAGAATATCTTTTTAACATAAAGAAAAATTCACTAAATATCAATTATATGAAGTTAACATCGTAGAGGAGATTCTTTTTCAAAATATTATTTATGTAAAATTCAGAGAAGTAACTAAAAAAATATATAAATGTAAACAAATGTTAGTGGTTGTTATAGTTTTACTGTGTAAAACAGGTAATAAACAAAACATTTTTTTTAAAAATACACATTATGAATTATATACGTACCATCAACAAGAAATGATCTCAACTTTTGGAAAGGAGTTTTCAAAGTATTCTCATTCAATCCAGCAATGAGATTGTTAGATAGCCATATGTGTCTTAGATTGTCCATACCAGAGAAAATATCTTCAGGCAAATATTTTATTTGATTGTTTCTATAAAAATAAATATGAAAGGTTTTCTTATTATAAAGTCCATCAAATACGCCCACTGAAATGTTTTTACTGTACAGTAAAAAACAATATTTAATTTTTATTGCAATAAATATGCATCAGAACTTTGTGCTCTGTGTAACGTGGACTATTCAAAAAGTTCTTCCAGTGAGCTTATGAAAATTTGAAAACGTACTTCTAAAATTTAAATAATTTGTAAAACTGTGTACGCGTAAATCAAAATAGTTAAAAATCAAAAAATTGTGTCCTAACTGAAACTATATATATTTCTTTAACTTTTAGTCTATTTAATAAAATATTTCGCAGTGATTGAAATTCAAAATCATTCTCTATTAATGCATGGAATTCTATCTTTCACTCAATTTTTCAATATGTTAAAGAACAACTTTCTGAAAAAAATACCTTAACATATTTGAATTACAATTTGCTTTCATTTATTCTCTCCTGTTATTGACCAGGATTGGACAAACTTAAGATTAGAAGCTGTTATAACGCTCCTTTTGAAAATTCTTTACATTGTTTATTTAAAGAAATAAAATTGTTTCGTTTTTAATTTCTAAAGGTTAGTATTAAAAAAATAATGAAAAATCTCAATTGGAGAACTTTACATTTACAGGAATTTACTCCTTTCTGCAAAAATTTGAGAAAAATATTTATTATGTTATATTACAATAGTAAAAGATATCTCAAACTCAACTTTACTTATACAATCTAATTGCCTATCTTAAATATAGTAGAGAAATCCTGAAAACAGTAATGTACAGCTTTGATGCCTGATTTTACTCAACAGCTTCTGAGTTTTTTCCAGCTTTGCTTTGTTTATACACCTTAAATGCCTTGCCTAATTTCTAACGTAGCTAATACTTCCCTTTGTTCTACTTTTTCTCCTTTTTTCAATTATTTTTACACCAATATCAAATATTTTGTTCCAATTTTTTTTTTGACGACAAAACCATTTAAATATGCTTTTTACTTCAGTAAACAGTATTTTTGTTCTTAAAAGCCTATATATTATATTATCTAATATTATATTGACATGAAAAAAAATTCTTAAAATTTAGAAATAAAGCTTTTTTTTTATCTGAGTTTTATGATCAAAATTATCTAAGTGATATCTAGAAAATAAAAAAAAAGTTAACTTCGATTTAAAAAAACGTAAAAATATTCAAAATAAAAGAAAAATATTTTGCTATTTTACATTTAAAAATCGAAAAATATCCATCGAAAAATATTTTAACTCTAAAACTGTTTAAATATATTTTGTAACTGAATTTTTGCATATAGCAGGGGTGAACATTTGTTTTGACAATTGGGCCGTTCCTTCTTAAATGATTTAATTCGTGTGTGTTTATTTGATGTACTAAATTGTACCATGAAAATCAATAAATATAACAGGGGTGGTCTTATTCAGTTTATTTATGGTGCTGATTTCATATCAAGAGCAGCACAAGCACATTTAATTTTTGAATCAGTTTTAATGAAAGAAAAGTACTCTATCATACTTTTCTACAATTTTTTGAAATCGAAAGGGAGAGTTTAAATTCTCATTACGGCCTGAAAATTGCCCTTGTTGATCAACGTGCAAGAAAAACTTTGCTCACAAATACGGTTTGATCAAAATATAGAGAACATTTTAAAGTATCCGACTACCCTAAAATTGCGAATTTTGCCAAAAATTGACAAATTTTTTTTATGATTATTTTATGGGCCATCTTATTAGCTTTAAAATAATACCAAGTTTATTATTTTCCGTTCACTAGAACAAAAACTACAAGTGTTTTAGTGAAAGCAGATGCCATTACTTTAAGCAAGATGTCATACTTTAAAACGCATTTTACTCGAAATGTCTTTTTTTGAAAATGCTCAAACGGGGTCAGCGATTGCTAAAAAGGTTTTGAACTTAATTAACTGAATTTTTTTCTGTAAGTTCTATATAATAGTAGAATTGTTTTAACCTTCAGATTTATCAATCACTGTTTTATTACAAAATTTACAGTCCCTTATGTGAATATAATCACTGCTTTTTTAAGCAATTTCATATAATAACTAAGATAAAGTGCTCTCGTTTTTGCAAAAATTAAAATATCTCTTATCCTGAAGGTCATTTCAAAAATGAATAACATAGCAACACATTAGAATTGAAAAATAGAAAATTTGTTCATTAACTTTTGGAACAGAATGGGCCCCGTTTATGTTATTTTTTGCACATTTTGACCCCTTTTTTCCCATTTTTAGTAATGATAATTTATTTTTCTCTTCCTAATTTTAGCATATTTTTTAATTGTATTAAACAAAACTAAAAAAAAAAAATACACATATCTCCATTTTTTAAAAACAAATTGTCGCAACCAGTCGGATACCTTAACATGCTTAAATGTAAGCAATATAATTGAATGTATGAATTAAACTTACTTGAGATTAATTTTTTCCAGTTTGGATGGCGAAGAGAACATACTCCTTTTTGGTTCTTTCACTTTGTTATCTTCAAGGTTGATTTCAACGAGATTATCCAACGATGCAAATATCTGATCATCAAACTTATCAATGGAACAATTTTTAAGGGTAAGTTTGGTCAAAGTCTTGGCAACATTGTCCCTAAATGTCTGATCTAAATTACGAGCTCTGGAATTTTCTATATACAGTTCTTTGAGATTTGGAAAGCCAGCGAATAGATCCCACTGAATAGTACGTGTAAGTTTAAGTTCATGCAAAAATAAAACTTCTAAGAAAGTTGCATTGGGAGGTTTGTCGAACAATGATATCATAGTTGAGGAAAAAATGTATAAACTGGATAGTTTCTTTATTTCAAAAATATTAGAAGGTATATACGTCAGACTGGAAAGATCCACAAATAAACTTTCATATTCGTAATCGTTAGTTTTGTTTAGAACTTCAAGAATTATATCATTACTCGAAATTTTCTCACATCTTACAATGGCTCGACCAGTTTCGAAATGTTTCTGGCAAAAACAAGGTGTTAGTAATTGGGCCACTGGACATATGTCACGTGGATCTACTGCCCAACAACTGCACAGTAATCCCAAGAGTAAAATAAAGAAAATTGAACTTTTGAAGCTCATATTTAATATTAATCGGGTTAGAACTCTACCAGAAATGCATGAAGAATCTTTTATGACCTTCTTTTAATGAGTGATGAATGCTTTTATCTTCTGTAAGATTAGAAATAAAATAAGCAACAGGTTTTATTGTACCTGGTTCGAAATCAGCAAATAAGAATTTTTTGTTTACTTATAAAAAATTGATGACGACAAGCAAATATGTTATCGTTATTTCTCGCAAGTGCTGCTTTTTTAGAGGTATTTGTGACAATTTTCTGTAAAATATTTATCGCATGAACTGCGTAAGTTGTATTTTGCAATAGGAAAAGTTAGGGTCTTACAAATAGAGCAAGATAAGAAAGTAAGATTGGATTTCAGTTTTTGTGATTCTTGCATCTTTTTTGCACTTACAAAATTTGGAAAGGGTGTTGCAATATCAAAAATTTTTTTCGCTTTTTATTTATTCATAGGGAAAGCTGATATTATTTTCTGTATTTCAAAGTTCAAGGGTAATTGCGTGTTCCTTTTCTCTACGGCTATATATGCGTCCAAAAATCGCAAGTCTTATTAAAATATCCGTAAAGAATACTCTATTCCATTACAGATATATGAAGTATTTCTGCTTCCGATACACGAGAGAGCACCGTTTCCTATGAACAGGCGTTAATGGCTTCCGCCATATTTGTCGTAAAGTATAAAGACCACTACTGAACAGCCTTTTGGCCTTAAAAATCCGATATCCATCATACAGTTGTTAGATGCAACTGCTCTCGCTGTAAGACAACATATCTGTCTCCACTGGCGTGGTTGGTCGTTGGCGTATAACCCTTGTTCAGCTGCTCCTGTAATTTGAAATGATCTCCAATATCATGAAGCGGACAATGCTGGGCAACGCAGCCACTCAAATCACGCTTTGACCTTCTTCTATCTTCTAATTAATTTGACTACGGTTTAGGTCATCCAGATGCTGCTATAGGATTGTCTGTTGGGCACCTCACACTGGTTCTAGGTCGATGTCGTTTAAAGTGGTGTACACGGTGCAATAGCTTTCATATAAATGATAATTTCCCTCCTCAAACGTTATACCATTTACATTCCCTTCTATGCCTCACATATACTCATGTACTGCTGTATTTAGTCCTAGATGATCTCCTGCTTGGTCTTTCTATTTTCTTCTCTATTTGTTCCACTGTATGGTAATTTATTGACTTAGTACTTAATTTTTACATACTAGTGTAAATACATATGTGTGTAAATTTTAAAATTTTTAGTTCGCTCAAACTTGAGTTCGTTTTAAATAATTTTGAACCCAAACTGTGCAAGAGGTTACGTTAATAGTTTTCAAAAATTCGTATCTTTTTCAATAATAATATTTGTAACTGACATAATTTTTATTTTTACCTTAATGGATGTTACTGAGTGACATTATACTAATTTTCAATCAATCGAAATACAAAAAAAGTTGTCGAATTTTCCATTTTCCACTACGGGGTTCACAGAACCATAGCAAAAGGATTGGATGTGACGTAGACATTTGGGAAATGGCATTAAGTGTTATTTTCATGTTGTTTTCGAGAATTTTACTTGTACTCTCTTTAAAATGTATATTCGTCAATTAAAAAACATATTTTTTTTCCTTAATCAATGACTGGAAATTGTCAAAAAATCAATATTTAAATAATAAATTTCACTAAATCTTAAGTATTCTAAATAAATACACACATATATCTACAAATGTATATTGGAAGATGTTTATTTTGTTTAATTCAAATTTTATATGTATTTTTACTTTGAACAAAGTGCCAAACTCATTGAAACTTTTAACCTTTAATTTAAATAAAAATAACATTTTAGAATGGCTTCTTCATTTCAAAAATATATTGAGCTTTCCTCCATTGTATTCAGCCAGAAATTGGATAATAATCTATATATAAACAATTTACAATTACATAAAGGTATATATATTACTTATATTTTTATACACATACAACTACAAATAAATTATCCTTCCGATGCCTTATTTACGGACAGCAACTAAAATCATATGGAACTAAATCAGACAATTCTCTTCCTTTAATCTCTTTAGGAGAATCACACATCCCAGTAATATATATCTCGGGGTTATGTTCTGTTCCGTTTACTATCCATTTAAATGAGCAGTCGCAACTGATGGGGTTACCTAAACACACAAGAAAGTCCGATTATGCATTTATTCTGACAAAAAGTAGGCATTCACAAAGTATTAAAAATATTATTAAAAGTGTAGGAACGTGCTGTAATTCAAATTTGTCTATTACACTAAAATTGGAGATCATATCAACCAACTATATTAAAGCTATTATATGAAAATGATTTATATGTTATATGTATACAGTCGACTCTCGATAATTCGAAGTTGAAGGGACCAATGAAAAACTTCGAATTATCAAGAGGATAGGAAAAACTCTCAAAGTATACGAAGATAAATTTTTTCTAACACATTTAAATTTGAAATTACGCAACAAAACAACAATTGCACATATGTATATAATTATTTTAAAGTATTTTTTTAAAAGTACATATTATGCAGTATAAATATTATGCTGAAAGTTAAAAATCCTATGTATTACATTTAGGTATTAAAAACTATTATTAAAAGAATACATACTGTACATAATTAATCTTTTTTGACGAAAAAAAAATCTGTTTTCTTTTTTATTTTTATGGCGTTAAATCTAATTTTGTCAACAGAGTTTTCTTGAATGAGTGTAAAGTAGTGGGCGGACGTGAATCACCACAACTTTAGTAAAATAATATTTTTTAATTTATAATTTGGATCTGAAATCAACACAAGACGTGTTCACAGTTTCAGACTCGGCTACGGGGTATCCTTAATAGTATTGACGTTGATAGGCTCTTTTCGCCAAATCAGTCAGCCAAAATTCGCCCGCGTGCGACCAGTTTTTTTTATGGCTTCTCTCCGTATTTCTTAACCTTTCGAACAGGACTCTTTCAAGCCCCTCCAAATTTCTTCCATTCCTCATTGGAAATAAAATATTTTCGCACCTGTTTCCGTCACAAAGTGTCCCCTAAACTATTGGCTCTTCAAGGCAGGGTCCAGTCCGGTTCATGCCCTATTTGATGCTACATGCTATGAGTCACACAGATGAGCCATAAATCGTCATGTTAGTCCTACGCAAAATACACAATCCTACGCATCTCTTCTTCACAATAGCGGTCCTCCCTTTCTGAGCACATATGTAGCAAGGCAACGTGTTAAACGAAAGACAAGGACGGCTGACAGCAGGTACAGCCGATTAACTGTCCACTTGAAGAAGGAAAGCAAGAAAAGTGTATTTTCGTCTGAGGAACCGGGAGATACAAAAAGTGTAGCAGACCGAAGGTCATCAAAGGGACTACATTACTGGGGAGACACACAGAGACAATGCAACACAAAACATATAAGCTCCAACCTGTTTGCTACAGGACTGTACATGATAGTAAGTGTTCGAATTGTCAAGAGTTTTATAAGATAATTTCGAATTATCGCGCGTTGTAGTCTGGTCAGCCACAAATTTTACTTCGAAATATTGAGCGTACCAAAACGTATTGTTTAGTTTGAAATATCAAGAGTTTTTCCAGGGGATGAGCATATACTTCGAATTAGTGAGAGGTTCGTATAAACGAAGGTTTGAATTAGCGAGAGTCGACTGTATATGTATTTTATAAGAATAAGTACTTCAGGTTCGAACTAAGTGATTATTTATAAAAGTCCATGCCTGGTACATATATCAAAGAAACCGATTTTTTTCAATAAATAAAATGTGTTGTGTTTATTTAAAAATACCATAAATAGCAGGCCAATAAAATTGCTACATCAAGTAGAAAAAATTATACAAACGTCAAGCTCACATGAAAGGAAGAAGACGCTGAGATATGAATAGACGTAGCAGATTATTAGCATTTAAATGTCTAACTAACGACGCAACAGGAAAGAAAAGCATATCAGTAAAAAAAAATATACATCGGGATTTTCCTTTGGAAATCGCATTCGAATATTGATTATTTGAGAGAAAATCTTGTTATGCATCCTATAAGAAGGAGAAACCTTCACAAGCATGTCTCAGAATTCGATCGTGGCAGGATCGAGGCCTATCCAGAACATGATTTATCATTCCGAGATATTGGTGCTTGCAGTGTTCAGATTCCATTGATTGTCAAGTAAATATGGAACTGATGAGTTCAGGAGGGTAATACTGAAAGCCATGCAGGATCTTAACATTTTTCTTCCATCAACGCTTGAGGTTAGCCTTGTAGAAGTGTATTGTCACATCACGCACTTTGATTCAGTAAGTGGACTTGCTTATACCACGAAAGTAATAGCAAGAATTGTCTGCAATGTGACCATTATTGCGAATTCCCTTGACATTGTAGCATTGGAACGTGTGCCACGTCATCTTTTCAGACATGTCCCGTCACTGTATGTAGCATCACAATGCACATATCCTTCTTTGGAGGCACCGAAAAAAACGTACGTGATCTACTTGGATTCGGTATCGTGATATAGGCCTTGCACCTGGTGTGAGGGTATGGGAAGTTACTGAGTGCACACCACGAAGACTACTTACCTGATTTGTCTGTAATCTATAAAGGGACGTTGCATTTGTCAAATCTTAAGACTGGTGGCTGTGATCTATCTTCAAAGTCTCGGAGACGTCGTCATTCAATAAGATAATGCAAGATTGTATGTTATCCATGTGACGGATCTGTACGTGACCTTCTCACTAATCCTCTTGGGGAAACTTTGGGCTAGCATTCGGGTTTATTCACAGCCATTCCTCAAGAAGAAACCCTAATTTAACTATATAAAATCAAAGTTTTGTTATTGTAAGATAAAAGGAGGGAGAAACTGTTGTGGACTTACGAAGGTGACAGATTATTGATTTTCACAACTAGAGTTAAGAACGGAGTTTGCACTACACTAAATTAGTGTGGATTGGGAATTTATAGTCTTAGATATTTTAAGTTAAACTGATTGCTTGCGCTTGTTTACTTAGGATTCATTGCTTTTTTTACATCTCTCATGGGGCATCCTCTTGTAGTTTAACTTGTGGTTGATTAGTGTGCTTGAATAGTAATAAAATAATAATTATTATGGAAGTTTCTGGTCATGCTTTGTTTCCCCCTCCCCACCCTTAGGTAGACAGGACGGTGAGGAAGCGACTTCAAATGGAAGTCGCTCACACCCGTTATTTCCTGACCTACTTCGATATATACAAAAGGTACTCTGGGCATCACGCTCCTCAAATCTGTCATCCATTGGAAATATGTAATTATGACTTGCTGCGAGACTGGACCAACGTTCTTTAGCTACAATGATTGATGAAGCATAGTATATAGACTTGAAACAGCATGGAATGACTTTCCAATACAATCTTTCAACAACATAATGCAAAACCATTTGTTGTACGTCGTATTCTGACCTATATCGACATAAGTGTTCGAATGCTGATTTGGAAGGATGCTTGATCGATCTCTTTCATTTAAAAATCTGATCATGGATTACTGAAAGATTTGGGACTCTTACCCGGGTTAAAATCGATGTGTTATTTGCTTTATTTCTCAGTGTTGCAATTTTAATGGCCAATAATATTGTTGTTGCTTATGCCACCTGATCGACAGTAACATCAGGTCATGGTCCACGAAATTCATCGCGGCTAAGAGCTAGATTCTTACGCCTGTCGTAAGCCTTAGCTTTGAGCACCATGAAAAATGATTTTGCTCGGTTTCGTATCAATTTTGAAAGAGAACACCTTGTGGGTGTTCAGGGGCCTTCCACCTCGACATCTATTTAGAGTACCCCTATGCCGTGAAAACACTGTACATTTACAAACATCCATGTCTTCTCCGGGATACGAACCCAGGCCCTACGGCACCGCAGTCAGCGTCAATAAACACTATGCAGGATGGTGGCTAATGTATTTAAAGTATATTATTCGCTATTTGAGTGACACATTGAGTTAACACATGGCTGTTTACAGAATTATTTTTACGCATTTTCTTATAACTAATTCAGTTTCACTGAAAAATGATTAGCATAACACGTTTGAAATTTAATAAACAAGTTTATGTACATAAAAAAAAGATTTTCTGTTTCTTATCCAGAAGTTCTTAAAAAGTACTTTCTTTAAAAGTCGTAATAAATATTTCCAATTACCCAAATACGGGATATACTATATTTTCTCATTTATCTATATATATATTAGTTATTAACAGAATAGTAACAAAATATGCGTGTAATCTCAAATGGGAATATATCTTTAGTATTGACATTTACACATGAACAAGTATACTCTGAAAAACATTAACAAAAACAACATTTACACATACACACATGCGAGAAGTAGAGTAACGGAAAATATTAGCCCCTACCCAAGTCAGATTTTAGGCCACAAGTTGTACTTAGTATCACTTAGGCTTTGAATAGCCCAGGATCCTACACACACACACCCGCGATACGAGGGTTGGGGGTGTACGTTATACCACTGCAAGCGAATATAACACCCTGCAATTTTTATTGGATATGCAACTTTTTGAAAAATGAAGTGTTCATAATGGAAATGAAACTAGAGAAAATAAAAGAGGAAGTGGCGTAAAGTCAGGTATTACATATGTAGCTAATAATTAAGGTAATAATGTCAATGTACCATTCATTAACTCACCTTCCAAAAGCAAAACCAATAAATGATCATAAATGCCATGGAATACTTTCTCTGATATATTTGTAATCCTATTGTTCTTCAATCCTACTCGTAAAAGTAGCGGCATATCCGAGAACAAGTTGTCTGGCAAAATTTCTATGCGATTACCACTAAAGAAAAAAAAACATTATTAGTCTTAGGATACATTTTAAATGTACTTTCTCCATTTTTTTAAAAAAAATTCTAGCTAAATGACATAAATACCATATTATCCACTATAATAAATGCAGAGAAATTGGGGATACAAAATGAAAGAAAAAAATAATAAAAGAAGTAAGAAAATAAAACGTCCTCTTCTTACTCACGGATAAAATATTATAATTTAACATATTTATGTTAATGCGTTCTTCTCTAAAAGGATTTTCTGAGAAAAGCCTATGAGTTTCTTTGGTGAAAGCACATTGAATATTCTGATTAATTTAGAATGATAATTGAAAGAGGTTTAAATTGCCTGATTTGAAGAATTGTGAAGGAATATTTAGGCAAAAAAAATATGCTGTGACATAAGCTTCAATGTAAAACAAAAGCAAAAAAATTAGAAAGTTTTTACATTTTTAGCATGGGCAGTATGTACCAAAACATCATTTATAGAAAAGTGCAACTTATACTAGCATTCAAAACAAAACTTGGGATAAGAAAAGAAAAAGGGGAATTAATGCAGCTTATCTCTAAAACTGTGGGGCATCCCGCCCTAGGGAACGTGATAACCCAACGAGGGGGACGCGTGCATATTGAAAAATTTGAAAATAAAACATTACTTATAAAAATATTATTAATTTACTGAAAGGAAGCGAAACAAAATAAATTTTGGCATAAAAAATACGCATTTATACTGATATATCATATCTATGAATGTATCAGTAGTGCACAATGTATTTGATAATTAATTTAACAATACCAAGTTAAGAACAAGTTTAAGAATTACCAGTAATCCCATGGGATTGTCATATATAAAATTATATAAAAAAATTAATACTTTTCTTGATAATGTTTACGGTTTATAATTATATTCGTATTGTAGCTTTATGTTAAAAATACATTATTATTGAATTCAATATATTGTTATTGTTTGGATGAGGCTGAAAATTGGGTTAAAAATATTGAAATTTTGAGAATCACTGTATTAGTTACCAACATAAATACAATATACCTGACATAACCATAAGCTAAAAAAGGAATAAAAACATTGTTGATGTTATCTCTTACAAATATGTTTTGTATGTTTTACTTTTGTAACTAAAAAATTCTACACTAGGCTCTTAGAATGTATGTAAGGGTTTGAAGTGTATTTTAGAACGATAAATATATATTGAACAATTTCTGAAATTTATAGAACGGCCAAGCTTTAAGCCATTGAGGGAGGGCAATTTTAAAGGAAATGCTTATGAATAACATTCAAAATTATTTTGTGAAAATGTATATTGTTTATTCGACTACTATATTTTGTAAAGAATATAAATAAATATTTTTCATACTCAAAAAAGAAGTTCCGAACTAGGCTTATGTTGGCAAACATACTCCTTTTCAACTCGGTTACTTCACTCTCTTGAATGATAATATCAGTTAAATGTGACATATTTGTAAAGGTATTGTCGATTAAGCGAGAAGTATTTGTTCTTAAAAGTGTTAAATGTTCCAAATTTTGGCTCACGTTATCGACGAACTTATCATCCAAGGCTGGCACATTGACGTTTTTGACTAAAAGTTTTTTCAAGTTTGGAATATTCCTCAACTGCTCCCAACGATATCCATTTTTCAATATCACCGTTTCAATAATTAAACTTTCAAGATTATTGACTTGGACAGATCCTTCGTCAAACAGATCACTTAGATTAGATTTTGCGATGCGTACAGAAGTGAACGATTTTTCTGCCAGCAGCTGCCGAGGAACGTAGTCTACGGATGAATGCTTCAACAACAAATAATCGAACTGATAATCTTTGGAATTTCGAATCAGATCGCTAAAATAAGTTTGTTTTGTTACGTTATTGCAAGTTAAAAAAGTTTCAGCACCATTAGATGAGCAAACACAAGGCTTTACAAGAGCAGGAGAAACGCATTGATTTGCAAGCGTGTAACTGATTAAACTTATCCAAACGAAAAAGGAGAACATCATTCTTAAACTCATGACTGAATATTTTCTTGAGAAAATCATTCTGATGGTTTAATCAGTATTGAAAAGTAGAAAAAAAAATCAGAAACACAATATTGGTTATAAAAATAAAAACAGTTGATTTAGCTGACTAGTCAGAATTCAAACTTATTCGAGACACAAGTATAGATAGTAATCTGAGAAAGGGTTAAAGTGCAAAAAGATGTTTTCGGATTTGAAGAAAACAAGCATATCATTTTTTGAGCAAAACAGGAAAACGTTTGTTTTGTGAAATGATAACTTCTTGAGGTACGTTTTGCTGAAGTGGTAAACCTAAATGAAGCATCTGGCACATTATGGTCGTTCATCTCCAATCGGAAATTAGGCTGGGGTCGGCAACGCGTGTTTAGTTTTAAATTGTTCACTTTTTAAGCGTATTTTTTTAGTAAAAATTTCATGCACATTTTTTCCCTTCAAATCTTGTTTCCTTTACTTAAATATTATTGCCATGCAGTTCACTTCCACTCAACTCCAGAGAGTGAACGAGAGAAGAGCGAGCGATAAAAAAAAAGATTTGTCTTGTGTAAGAGATTGAAGATAAGAAGTAATGAAACATGATCTGTTTTTATTTAGTAAAAAGAGCATTTAAGCACAAAAATGTGCCAAAAAAATTAACATCTAAGAATTTTAATGAAGTTAATTGGTGAGAAAGTTGCCAATTTTTGATTTATATTATTGATGACAACAAAGAGTTAATAAAAAAAAAAAATAAAAGCATTAATTGTGAATAGGTACGAATCCTCTCCTTTTTTTTGCTTAGAGATTTTAAGAAAAGTAAATGGAATAACATTTCCACGCCATACAAAGTTTCCGGCTTTATATAAATTATATAAACGTTACTTCCGTATTATTACAACGGTATTGGCGACATTATACGAAAGGAAGAACATGGTTGTCAATTCAGCGCGCACGGCACATAAGAAATCAGGGTGGCGAGTTATCTTGAATGTTGGCATTGTTGCGATAGTACGTAAGTACCATATAACATATTTATATATATTATATATATAAATATAACCTACACACACACAAAGTAATTTACATATAAATATTTTTAAATAAAATTAGACTAATTTATTTTAATCGTATATATTTATATATAAATATATATAAGAATGCATAATTATTTAAACATTGCCATTTACAGAAAAGGAATGAATTAAACAAATTCACCGATGAAGGGACACTATAAAAGTGAGCTACTTAACGCCCGTACGCGAAAATATCGTAAAAGAAAACGTAGTACATCCGAACAATTGGATTCTCTGGCACAGAATAAATTGCAAGTTTTCACTTTTATCGTGTGGTCCTAAGCACACACACATTTTCCCCCCTTTTTGGCATGCTTTATTATTTTGTTCGGTTAAGTTACGTCAAATCAATGTGCGGTGCTTTATGCTTACCTTTAAGAAACTTCATTCTTATAGGGTTAAAAGTACGGGAAATGTGTAAATTTTTAAAGTTATATTTTTAAATACGGGCTTTCTAAGCATAAGCCCATATTAAGGGTTTTGAACATAAATAATATTTAAAACCAATGGTTCCCAAACTTACTGAGCTCATCGATTTATTTTATACCAAAAAACTTGACCATGAACCCCAGAGTGAAATAACCCTCGTTCAATGCATAGTATAAAAATCAAATTTAACCCGGGAGTGGTCATATGCGAGGCACAGAGTCATCCCAGTCTCACGAAATCATTAATTCTAGGAAAACTGTTTATTTGTTATCAATGACCTTATCAGTTTCCTCTTATATGACAGTCATCATGGAAACTAAAATGTATTTGTCACATATCTTCCTCCTTTTTCGGAACTTCAAACGTTTTCTAACAATCACAGGGTACTTTGGGCGACTGATTTTCAAGCGCGACCACTTTTGTTCAAAAATATTTTCTATGAAAAGGCTACATTTATCCCCCTGTGAACGCTTTAGTGGTTTTGATTGCTGTGTTGTGCGATTCATTATGGCTTATAAATGTAAATGAACAAAATATAAAGAAAGAAATGGGCATCTGTACGGTCTCTATTGGGATGAAGTTCAAACTGATCAAGCAAGAGTAGAACCTGATGGAATGATGGATATTATAATCTTAATAGCAAAAGAAAATTTGAGAAAAATGATAATCATGAAACGTTTGATTTGAAAAGAAAATTTTCTAATGTTACCTAAAAGAAATCCATCAAGAAAGATATGAAGCGGCAAGTGTACCACAAGACACACGGCGTCCTGTCAAAAAGACACAAGCAAGAAATAGTTCAACGTGCTATTTCTCGATCATCAAAGAACAATAAAATTACAATAACTTGAGCAAAATATGACAGTATTTAACGAAGTGTGTGTGATTTGTATCCTTTTTTGAAAGTCACGAACATTTGAAACATTTTAGTTCAGTTTGATTGGATTTTTTTTCAAATTATTAAAAGAATTGAAAAATCCTTAAGAGTAATTCAATACACTTTATCTTAATTAAAATATTCATTTGAATTATAATTATCGAGTACAATGCAAATAGTTAGAACAATAATTGGGGGACTCCGCCACTACGCGCGACCACTAATGTTAATATCCAGTGCACGCCTTCTCCCGGTTTAATTGATGTAAATTTCTGTAGGCTTCTTTCTTACAAACGCTCATATTTTTCGCACTGATGTTCTACCTTTGAACTGCAGGATCCAATCTCATTGGTGTTCTCTTTTTCTGTTTTTTATAATCATAGGTATACTTCATTTAGTACTGATAATTAGTTCATCGAAAGTGAACATTAATTACATTGAATGAAACATTAATTCTATAGGGAAATAAATTCTCTCGTTGTGAACAAATTTTGCTAAAACATAAATCTTTGCATATTTAACTAAAATTAATGATAAGTAATAATAACTGAAAATTAAATAATAATGGATCATTTTATTTTGCTTAATGTTTACCTAATGAATAAGGATAACACATTTTTTTTACTAGTAAATCCCTTGTATAATAATTTTTTTATTTCTTTTCGAATTCACTGAATACTATTTTCTAATTTTCCCCTTGTTTTAAAACTCCTATTTTCATCTGGATTATTTTCTTCTATGCATTCACATGCTCTTTTAAAGAGCATTGGACTCGCAAAGAGTGAACGCTGCCCTAATCGAGGCATTTTTTTTCGTTGTGTTATTTGTTACTTCATTCTTTCTCTATAAAGGTTAACTTGCAGTTCACTGAAAGTTATTTTATTAAAAAGTGAGTACCATTTAAAAATCCTTTTGAGTTTTTGAATTTGTTACTTTTCACTCCATTAGACATGGTCATTCATTAAAAATATTTTACTCTTGATGAGATAGATTAAGATTAACTCCTGCGCGAAGAGCGAGTATTCGGGATAGGATTCCAATATAAAAAAAACTATACCCATCTGAATGTAGGAGAAAAGTGACTAATTCACTCATTCCAGAGATCTCATTACTGGAATGAGTCTGGAACTATTAAACATACAGAATTTAAAGTTGGCAGGCATGTTGCTTTTGCTGAGTAGAGATCCATAAAGAGGAATTTTTTTGCAAAACAACTCCCACAGATGCTTATGGGAGCGTAATGGACCCAAATTCCTGTATTTAAACTCCTACACTCCCACACTTGAAATTGGATGAAAGTTCCTTTATATTGAGTAGAGATTCGATGGCAATGAATTTTACAGAAATTCTCAACCAAGGGAAGATTGATGGGGCTGCGAAGACGCAATAGATACTTACTCTAGATTTGATAGTAATATTTCTTCCTTTAAGTAGAGGGGGTTTTTGAAAGGGGGTTTGTGGAATTCGACTTTCAAGGGGAGGAGTTAATGGAACATTTTATGAGCTGTTAGACCTACACGTTTGAAATTTGAAAGAATGTTTCTTTTATTGAGTAGATATTCAATAAGAGAGCTGGATTTATGGAATACGATTCCCAGAAAGAATTAAGAGGACGTTATAAATTTTAAACAAAATTCCCTTTTTTGAACTATTTGACCCACACATTTGAAATTTGAAAGAAAGTTTGTTGCTGTTGTTGGGTAGAGATTCAATAAGAACAGGGTTTGCAGAGAGCACCTCCCAAGGGGTCAAGGATATGTTATAATTTCTTTAAAAAATCCCTCTTTTGAATTGTTAGACTTTAAAATTTGTAAGTTTTTCTTTTATTAAGTAGAGACCCGTTAAAAACAGGTTTTGCAAAATCGACTCACAAGGAGAGTTACTGTGACATTATATGAAATAAAATTCCCTTTTTCGAACTGTTATACTTGCAAGCTTGAAATTTGGAAGCATTTCTTACTTTATATCTAAAAGTAACAGATTTTGCGGAAATCAACCCACAAGGGGGGATTGCGTGAGGTTGTGGAAAGGTTGTAGATAAAAATACGTATTTGAAAGTTGGTAAATCTTGTTTCTTCAGTAGAGATCTGTCAAGAATGTGTTTTGCTTGAATGTGTAGACTTCCAGAGAGGTTTGCGGGTGATTATAGATTTTAAAAAAATTATGGTTTTTGAACAATTACACCTACAGATTTAAAATTGTACAGGCATGTTTCTTTAGTTGAGTAGAGATCAGCTAAACATGGAGTTTGAGGAAATCATCTACAAGAGAGGATCTTCTGGGGTGCGTATGATAAATACACTTTCGCTTTAGAAACTCAAGCCCTGTCCTTTTTAAATTTAGAGGCGAGGGCAGTATTAATATTTTTCAATAGAACCGAAAGCTTGCAGCTAGGACTTAGATGGCGCAATAATCTAAAAAGAATGTTAGTATTACAGTACATCAAATATCCAACGAAACGGGTGGATAAGAGCTAATCTATCTTATAACGTATTTTAGTATGAATATTTTGATTACATCAATAGTTTTAATAGGTTATTGATAACTCTTTCATGCCCTGAATTTTTGGCAAAAATAATGTACGAGAGGAAATAATTACAAATATTTTAGATAGACCTCAGAAACTATAATTATTGAACAAAAAAAACTGGTACGTAATAATAAAATTAAAAGCTCTTTTTCAAATAAAAGGTGCCCAACGTTTT
Source organism: Trichonephila clavata (assembly GCA_019973975.1). Lineage (NCBI taxonomy): Eukaryota > Metazoa > Arthropoda > Arachnida > Araneae > Nephilidae > Trichonephila > Trichonephila clavata. Next base: position 87,796 of record BMAO01018912.1, on the reverse strand, counting down.
AAAAAATAGGTGGTGCATATATTGTACCATCGCGCTTCAAGCAGGATGATAATTCTGGAGACATGATTTTTTCCTCCCTAGGCACAATGGTAGCTTTAGCTAGTTATTTTTTAGTTGGAAAATAAATAAATACACTTCTTCATCTTATACTGTTATTCATCCTATACAATAAAACATTTTCAGTTTTTCATTATCCAATGTTGCAAGCTTAATTTAGTTCAGTCGTAATTGTTAGTTTTAATTTTAAGTATTCTATTTTATACGTTATTTTATTTTACCTAGTTTTTATTTAGTCAACATACATAATAAAAGTATTACCCCCCCCCCCCTGAAAACGAGCTGTATATCATTCAGGACATTTGTGTAATGTTGTATGTACTATTATTTAATAAATATTATTTTTTAAAGATGTAATTTATAATGAATTTATCTGGCACACTAAATATGTCCATTATTGCGAAAAAACAAGTGGGATAAATTTTACATTTGTAAAGAAAATGGTCTTCAATATCTTGGTTGGTACATTCTTTAGACTTTCATATTTTCATACTAGCATTGCACATGTGAGGTACTAATTATTGTAATATTGACTTATTTAGTTATACAATAAATGTAAATGATTCGATACTGATTTGTATCTAATACTAATTTGTATCACTTCCACAAAATATCACTCAACAAACTCGCAGCTGATCAAAGAATGAACTACTGCATAAACCCATTGTACACAATGACCTTCTGACATATATTGGAAACTTGAGTAACTTCTAAGAGTTGATCTCTGAGATGGTTTAGAGGTGGTGTACCATCTACCATAAAATTATGAACCATCCAAACAAGTAATAGTCTTATGTATCACCACACAATAAGAGAATAAGAATTGGTGGTACAAAATATGTACCACTGTGCGTGACCTTTACGTGACCTTCACATTAATCCTCTTGGGGAATCTTTGGGATAGCATTCGCTTTAATTCTCGGCCATCCCTCTCAAAAAGAAACCCTGATATGGAGATTAGTTTGTCTATATAAAGTCAGGGTTTTGTAATTGTAGGATAGAAGAAGCGGAGAAACTGTTGCGGCGTTACGATGGTGAGATTTAATTGATTTTCACAACTTGAGTTAAGAACGGAGTTTGCCACTATACTAAATTAGTGGATTGGAAATTTATGGTCTGGGATAGATTAGGTTAAATTAAACTAATTACACTTGTGGGTTCACTTAGGGAGTATTGCTTTCTTTATATCACTCCTAGGGCATCCTCTTGTGATTTAACTTGTGTTTTATTAATGTGCTTGAATAATAAAATAATAACTATTATGAAAGTTTCTAGTCATGCTTTGTTTCCTCCCACACCCTTACGTAGGCAGGATGGTGAGGGAGCGACTTCAGGAGGAAGTGACTCACACCACCAAGCAAGAAAGAGTAAACGATTGATTTTTTGCGAGGTATTGAAACATAATTTATTTCATAGTATGTAGTAGCAAATATTGCAATGCTACAACACTTTATCAACGTTCCAACTGCAATTTAAATGTATTTATATTAAGAATAATTCTAATTTCCAAGTAAATTGAAGAAGACATTTTTTTTCAAAAAAATTTATTACGATTTTTAAAGATAACACATGGACAATTCTTTCGTTCAAAATTCAATAATATTTAAATTACTGCCCTTATTTGTTTATTACAGTACTTGAAATTATCTTCGGACAAATATGCAATTCTCTTCCCTTGTACTGTACTAGGCTCCGCACACGTTCCAAAAATATTCTTATGATCTTGATTTGTAATCCATTGCATGGAACAGTCACATTTTATTGGATTTTCTGGAAATCAAAATTAATCATGAAATTAAGGTTACAGTTAGAGAAAAAAATGTATAATCAGTGTCTTTTTAAAAATAATTTTACCTTTTTACTATAACTGTTTGAAAATTAAATTTATATTGCCGATATACACTGAAGAGCCAAAACATTATGACCACCCCTACATATTGCGATGAACTCTCCTGGAGGACGTGGAAGGCCCGTGATCAGGAGGAAGTGGTATTTGACTGCTGCTGGAGAATCTAAAGAGTCATTCTTTCTCTTACTTGTGTGTGTGATGGGAAATGCTGCGTATCTAAGCGACATTGATAGAGGGCAGATTGTAATGGCTCGAAGATTCGCAACAAGTATTTCCAAAACTGCACGACTCTTGGGTTGTTCGCGATCTACAGCTGTTAGTACTTATGCAAAGTGGATGAATGATGGTGAAACCAGCAGTAGACGACATGGTGTTGAACGTCCACATGCTATCAAAGAAAAAGGTCGTTGGAGACTGTCTCACATGGTGAAGCAAAATCGGAGCCAGATAGGGGCTCAGCTGACAGCCCAATACAATGCAGGGCCAAGTAGAATAGTATCGGAGCACACTGTTCAGTGGACACTGTTGGATATTGGGCCTACTCAACAAACATCACACTCGCGTGCCTTTGCTGACCAAGCGTCATCGCCAACTGCGCCTGCACTGGGCCCGGGAACATGGCGACTGGTCCATGGATCAGTGGGAGAGAGTTGCCTGGTCAGATGAATCATGGTTTGTCATTCATCATGCCGATGGCCGTGTCAAGATACGCCATCTTCCAGGCGAACAGTTGCTCCCTCAATGTACAGTAGGTCATACACAGGCCGGTGGTGGCGGTATTATGCTTTGGGGGAGGTTCTCTTGGGCGTCTCTGGGACCCGTGATTGTGGTAGAGCAGACCATGAATACTACAGGGTATCTGAACATCATTGCTTACCAGTTGTACCCTTATATGGCCTCTGTTTTTCAGCTGGAAATGGAATGCTCCAACAGGACAGAGCCCCGTGTCACAAGGCTAAGATTGTGTTGGAGTGGTTCCAGGAGCATGATGCTGAATTCCAATTAATGTCCTGTCCGCCTAATTCACCGGATCTCAATCCGATAGAACACATTTGGGATGTCAAGGGACGGCAACTCAGAGTTCAAAGACTACCAATTCGCAATATCTCGGATTTGCGTGACCGTTGCTTAAACATCTGGTACAATCTGTCTCCGGCCATCTACCAAAGACTTGTGGCATCCATTCCTATGCGGGTTGAAGCTGAGTTGCGCACCAAAGGTGGGCCAACTCGTTATTGACAGGTGGTCATAATGTTTTGGCTCTTGATTGTATGAAGTTTTTTATACAATCCAATACTTGTATTAGATATCATTTGCTTCCTAACATTAAACGGACATCTAATGATATTTACGCACATATTATTGATATTTTCAGGAAACATATTCCTCGGATCTATGAAGTGCGTACTTTATACAGGGTGTTACCAAATTAGACCGACAAATTCAGAAGGGTGAAAGAAAGCAGCATATGGAGGACAAATCACCACAAAACTTGAGGTCGCAAACCATGTTTAGTCAGTAAAAATCGTGATAATAGTAGCCTCAGGGAGACTAATGAGACAGACGAGTAGCTGTTGAAAACGGGGTGGCCAACCCGTGGTCCGAAAGCCGCATGTGGTCCGCCTTGAATAATTTTGAGGCCACTGAGATTGATGAACACTTTACAAAATACGATTATTTAGTGCAATACTTTTGTTTTTGGTGTAGTGTTTTGTAAGAAATATATCCCAGAACTGTTTCTATTTTATATTTAACTTTTACTTTTATACATATCTAAAAGTGAGCAGCATTGAATTACAGCAACCTTGGTTTCCTGTAAATTTATGCTGCTTATTGATAATAATGATCATTGCATCATTATTATTAAATTTTCTTTGTTTGTATATATGAAAAGTAATGAAAACAATAATAATAATTCATTTCGTTTTAAATTTTCAGTCCAATAAATATTTGCAATGCGTCCAAATATAAATTAAAGATATATATTTTTATATGCGACTCGGGAGACTATAATGCCTTTCGAAAGTGGTCCGCAAGGTCATTTGGGTTGACCACCCCTGGTTTAAGCGAATGCGGGGTTTGAAGAGCCGTGGTAGGGTTGAAAAACATGTACGTATGCTCATTTCCCACGTCTGGTAGAATAAAAATTGCGAGAGAGTTGTCATGTGAGGGCATTGCACAAAGAGCAGGTACCAAACTGCATTTATACGAACTCGGAATATACACCCTATGCACGGCCGAGCCAATCGCGGAAAAGGTTCCAGAACCACTTTTCGAGGATACGATGTCTGCACACGGACTACAATCCCTTGGATTTCTTCTTCTGCAGTCACTTTTATATGAGACCCCGGTTTCTACAATAGAGAACCTCACGGCATTGTCGTCGCTTTAGTTTGCAACATCAGCTCACCGAATTCATCGTTCCACAATCCGTCCTCAGTGTCGGCTATACTATGACATACGCGGCATTGCAACTTCGAAAAACTCCTGCGAGAAAATCACTTGCCATTGCATTTCTGACATCCAGTTGTGATGCATTCATTATCTTATTGTAAACATGCTTTAACTGTAATAATGTATTTCTTACCTCTCATTGCCCCTGAGACGGACCTATACGCGACCTTTAACTAACAAGTCCTTTTGGGTATTCTTTTGGGATAGCGAATTTTAACCAATCTTCTCCTAAAAGAAGGAAACGTGATAAGCAAATTAAGTTTATTATACAAATTCCTTCTTCGCGAGTTTAAGAGTTAGAGAATTGTGAGGGGATTAGAAGTGAAGTGAATAGTTGGTGAATTGGCAGTGAAGAGAATAGGTTAACAAAAAGTAAGGAAATCAGAAGTTTAGCTAACAAGAGGTGACAAGGTAATTACAAGGTGAAACCTACCAGGATTGGTTTAAGTCCTTGTAAAAGATTATAACCAAGAAGTGTTAGTCTAGTTGGATTGAGTAGAAAACTGCACATATATATAAGTTCAGGTACAGTCACCTTATATTAAATTGATATTTAGAGTGCTAAAGTATAGAGAAGAGATTAAATACATAAGCTCTGTGTAAAGTAATATTAAGGAAGAGCCGCAGTATTATAAACATATTCTCCCAAAACGCGAATCTCGTCTCTTATCTCTGTTGCTTGATTGAATTATCCTATTTAAAGTGTTGAGTTGATAAAAGTGATAAATAAAATAATTGGAATTTATCATGTTGAATGATCCTTTAATTCCTTCCACCCCCCTTAGCTGGGTCACAGGGTAGAAGGGATTTAAATTCGTTTCACACCTTTTCATTTCATTCTACATCACACGGTTCATAAATATTTCTGCGAATTACTGCGACTAAACGTGGTTTGCGACACCATACTCTATGGTGACTTGTTATCTCCATGTTGTCAACTTTCACCCCCTTTGAATTTGTCGGTCGAATTCTGTATAAAACCTTTCGTAGAGCCCTAACGTCGTCCGCGCCCCCTAAATTAATTTTAACTTGCCATAGACCCCTCAGTATTTACAAGGAGTCCCAGGGATCCGTATGAACCATTTTGGGAACCTATGGATTAGATCATAGGAAGTAATATTAAATGTATATGTTACCGTTAAAGTGTATGTGTGTATAATTCAGTTATTTCATAGAATAACTAAGTATTTCATGAAATAACTAGACAAGTCAGTTAAAGTATATAATAAATGAAAAATCATACTTTACTTAGTTATATACTATGAAGTAACTAGCTATACTATGAAATAACTAATGATAGACCTTTAAAGTGAAAAATAAACTATATTTCAAATTTATTTTATAAATGAAATAGCTAAATCTCACGAAAAATTTAACAAGGTGTTTTTAATTTTAGTGAGGAAGCCCCCTCTGGCCCACTTCCATAAAATAAATTGGACAAAAAGATTTAGCTCGATGAGGAGAACCTATGGTTCGAGTTTCAAAGCAGAGACTTAAAAATCCTCAAAGAGATGATGATTTAAAAAAAATTTTAAAAGTTTAAAATACTTTAAAAAAGTGAAATGGGGGAGGGGAGAAATAGGACTATTACAATAAAACTATATGTGCAGAAATCTCATATCTATCGAATCAGATAGGTACGGATGACCAAGGTGGCCTAGGATTCGAGATATAAAGGAAATAGCCCTGTAGAGGGGGAGGGGGAGGAGCACATGAAGAGGTCGATTTCTCGTATATCTCGCAATATGATGTAATACTATCGATCCTCCAAATATCAGGACCCTAGCTCAATTCCAAAAGGGGGCAAAAGTTTTAACCGACCCTATAGGAATAACATGGTAACATATTTTAGTGCTAGAGCCCCCCCCCCTGGCTTACCAAAAAAGGGATAAAAAGATAAATGGATGTATCTCGCTGAGGGGAACCTGTGGTTCAAATCTCAAAGAAGCGACTCAAATATATTTCAAGATATAACAGATTTAAAAAAGTTTAAAACGTTGAAATAAAATGCAAGAAATGACCTTACGAGCAAGAAATTTAGAACGAATATACAATAGAGGCAGAGGTATAGAATGAGCTAGTTCCGAGCGGACTGAGAGGCTCGGGTGTCGAGCTACTGGCAAAATGCTGCCCGGGGGGGAGGCGCCTGGGGGGTCGAGGCCTTGTACTATTGATCCCCCAAATATCAACCCCATATCATCAGAAAAATAGCACCATGGGATTAATATGGGGATTAATATTTTAGTGTATAAGCCCTCCCCTGCCCAAAGAAGATTTCGGCTGTCTCTTGTCCCTAATCAGAAAGTATCTAGAACTGTTTTAAAGATTTTTCTATGCCATATTTCATACTTTAACGATCAAGTTATCGTTATTTTATAGAATACCTAGTTATAAATCGTATAATTCAATAATTTTATATGCTTTAACTGACTTGTCTAGTTATTTCATGAAATACCTAGTTTTTCTATGAAATAACGGATTTCACACCTTAACGGTATCATACATACAGGGTGTCCAGCCTTAATGTGACCCAATAGCTAATTCCCAAACCGTTCGTTTTAGATATGCACTTTCAATTTGAAAAATGTTTTTAAAAAGGTAAAGCATGTTTTTACGTGCTTTTAGAACCAAAAAGCCTATTTAGAAAGAAATTACAAAAATGAAATTTTTATACGGTCCCCAGGTCCTATCACTTATATTGAGAAAAGCTGCAGTACACAAAAACAAAGTAAACACAAAAAGTTTAATTTTATTACGATGAAAACTGGACGAGTTATGGAACTTTGAAAATACTATATTTTATCCATTTTCTCGGCTATTTTCAAGAAGCTAGTAAGGGGCCGTCTCCAAAGGGAAATTAGTTGGATCTCTGCCAGGAAACTTTCGCTCTTGCACGTCGTTTTTATGTAAATCGTTTTTAAATTTAAAAGCATACGTTAATAATACAATAACTGAGTACTTAAGAAATAAAATTTATTCTGTGTACGTGTAAAACATAGAAAAAATAAAATATTTTGAACGAAGAAAACATTTTAAAAGTAGTTCCAAAAAATACTTACATGCTGCGGTTTCAGTCTGAATTGCTGTGTTTTTGCTGTTCATGACGAACGTTAAAAATCTGTTGTGCAGTCGCTTGCAATTGCATACAGTCGTATGCTAATATTACGAATTCTAGTACGGGAGAACGAGACGTATACAAATGAATACTGCGAAATGGTACTGTTTTGGGCAGTGTAATCGAAATAAGAGAGAGACGGCAAGACTTTATGGCATTAAATTTCCCACTCGAAGACATCCATCTTATTGTACAATTGCCCGTGTTGTTCAGCGCTTGTATAAAACTGGGAGTTGTCATAGACGTATTCCCTTGTCTCGTACCACACCTCGTGCCTTCACCATTATTTAAGCTAATTTGGTCATTCTGATATAATAAAGCCCCTGGTTCATGATTGGCGCATCATTCCACATTATGCTATAATTTGAACGGCAAATCCTGTATTATTTTGCTGCTATTTGTTAAAACAAGCTCTTTTAATCTTTTCGGTACAAGTTGTATTTCTTTAATTTAATTCTTATTGTTTGCCATTCAGCAATGCAAATTGTCAATCTATGATGTTTACTACGATGTTTCAATATTACCATGATGTTTTTCTTTTTCTCTTTCTGTAGATAGTGAATTACTGTTCTCTAAACTCAATTTATATACCACCCACTTTTCGGAGCAACTCGGGTGCTTCAAATTTATGTAGGCGGCATAGCTCAGTCAGTTTTTATCGTAATAAAATGAAACTTTTTGTGTTTACTTTGTTTTTGTGTATTGCATCTTTTCTTAAATATAAGTGATAAGACCTGGGGACCATATAAAAAATTAATTTTTGTATTTTTTCCTAAATGGGTTTTTTGGTTCGAAAATCACGTAAAAACATGCTTTACCTTTTTTAAAACATTTTTCAAATTGTAAGTACATATCTAAAACGAACGGTTCGGGAAGTAGCTATTGGGTCCCATTAAGGCTGGACACCCTGTATATATATGTATATATATACATATATATATATAGTAATTACTTCATAAAAAGTGAAATTCGTTTTCCAAATATTTCATTGTTATGCATTATGATTTTTAACAATATTTATATTTTTAATTCAACTGAATATAACAACTTTTTTTTTGTGGCTTACCCTCAACATTCAACGCTGCTGATAGGCTAACAACTTTTGCAAATACCGGTTCGTTCAAAGTCGAAATCCTATTGCCTGACAGTCCTACACCTTTCAGATAAGGCATTTCGGTAAAGAAATCATCTGGTAAGGTTTCTATTTGGTTATGCCTGTAAAAAAAAATCAAATATGAAATTATTAAGAGAATTACAATAACTAAAAGGTTTGAAGTGTGTTTTAACTAAAGTACCACATAACTTTCAAACATAAATATTGTATCCTCGTGTTTATTATTCGTGTTAACGAACCGCGTGTATAGATGGCGCTAGTATTCATCATTTGTTATACAATTTTACCATTATTACTGTAGTTGTTGACCATGGAGCACGACGTACCAACCGTCATTCTATAATTAATGCATTTTTCGGTCTGTTTCCCGTAGTTAATTGTTAAATTGACGAGTTTCAAATTAACTCAAAGTCAATCAGCATATCAATTAATCCTTCAATTCGGAATAAGAAACTGTTCCAAGTAGGAACCTGTTAGCCTTAAAAAACATAGTATTTTACAGTAAGTTTATTTAATATTTTATTGCTACACTTTGTTTGCGTATACTATGAAAAAGTGAACAAAGATTTCTCTATAAAAAATCAAACAATCACAAATTTTGTAAACATTTGCCATCTTCAATCGCCATCTACTGAATCGATTGATATGGATTTTTGGTGCTTTAAATTTTCTGCCGAGTAGATTTATTTAAATATGAATTACAAAAAAAAATATTCTGCCATATGGACCTGAGGTGGTATAAAACTCGATGTCTTTGGTTCCGTAAGCACTTAACATACCACTAAACCAAAATGATTACTTATTAAATTTACTTCTTTTTAACTGTTTGTCTATTAAAAACTTTCTCCCGAAGAAGAAGACTTGAGTTATTCAAATCGAGGTTTCTATTTAAGCATTGACTTTTAGATACACGAAGTTAGTTAGTGGAGAGCTAGTCGAAAGTTAGCGAAATGAGTAATTTCTGAATGATCAAAGATTTATCTTTAATGATTTGTCACTAAGATAGAAATTAATATTAATGACCGGAGGTCATACTACAAGTAACAGAATTACGGTGATTAAGGTCGTAGATGGCTAAAGTGTTCCAAGAGTAAATTAATTAAATGATACTCAAATATTAAGTACCTTTGTGCCGTGTGAGTGCTCCTATACTTAGTAGTGGTGAGCATTCCCTACCCTGGCTAAGTAATTTAAGTGAGAGAACAATAAAATAGAATATGTACTGATTATGGCTGGTCTTTCTTTTAACCCCCAAACACCAATAAACTCATCGCGTTTATTACAACGGATTCAAAACTAATTTTATTCAAGTTGCAGTGAAAAATTTCATGAGGTAGATATATTTTTAAAAAATTGAATTCTGACTTTAAAACAATCACGACAAGATATTTAAAATTATAATATTTAGTATTTAGATTTTTTTAAGCCCTTAAATATGCATTATTTAAAATTTAATTAGATAAAAAATAAAATACTTACATAAGTTCAAAATATTTGATACTCGCAGGTCTTCCAAACATGCTTCTATTAAGCTCTTTGAGGTTATTGTTTAGTATACTAAAATACTCCAAATCATTCAAATTTACAAAAGCTCCTTCAGCCACAGTCGTCATTTTGTTACCAGATAGAAAAATACTATTTATTCCTTGATTTATATTATTTATGAACTCTTTCCCTAATTTCTTGATTATTATATTAACGAATTGGATTTCTTTTAGCTTTGTAAGTTTTTGAAACATAGACCACTGTATTGCACGCTGTATGACTACATCACTTAATGAAAATATTTCAACCGTGTTTGAAGATGATGGAACCTCATCAAATAATCCAGTCAGTGTGGTATTCATTATCATCAGACCTCTGATTCTTTTTGAAATTAAAGAAGACGCAGGTAAGAATTGTATTGCCGAATTTTCTAGAATAAAATATTTGAATCTTATATTATTTGATCTTTCGAATACATCGTTAATGGTTTCCATTTGCCTTATGTTGGAACATACTATGGTCGGATCGTTCGGAGTTTCACAGCGACAAGGTTGTATGTTTTCTTCTGGAGGGCATTCACTTTTGACGTTAGCGAAGCATAAAATGGAACAAAACATACAATATACTACTATGAGAGATTTGGTATACATTTCTGAGTTTTGAAAGACCTAAATTAAAAAAAAAGATGAAGTAAATGCTCTGTGGTTCATTGAAAGCATGTAAAGAATCTAAACACATGTAGTACTGATTTTATTGCTTGTAGTCTTTATTTTTATCTTAAAGCTAAATGTCATTTATCTGCAGATGTGAAAGTATCGAATTAATGATGACCTAATGTCTGCTCATAATCCATTTTCCCCCATAAATTTGCAAACTAATAACATTTTTCTTTTATAGCTGTAATGAATATTTGATAACTGTATCTCTAACATATCTCAAAATTAGAAAATGTAAAATAATAAAATTTGCATTACAATAATATATTTTATAGCAACTGTTCCCAAATGGAAATTTAATATGAAGAGACTATAGACATATATGTCAAGGGAAAAAGACTTTTCATATATATATATATACCGGGTGTCAAGGGTTAAACTTGAAATTTGCGAGCAGTCTATACAGCAGAATTGCATGAAAATTGGGTAATGGGTAGAGTGAAATGATGGGAATTTTATCGTTGGAAAAAAAGCAATGAGTTTCGGAAACCACCCCTAGGTGGCGTATCATAGCTTTATTGAGAACATATAAATCTACAAAAATTTACAAAACATGCTGGATGTGTTGTCCTCCATTGTCCGCTACCATTTGGAAGCAGCAAGCAAGGCTATGTGATACAACCACAGTGATTTTGCCGGATGGTGCTCCTCCACACATCTCTCGTTTTGTGAAACAAGTGCCCCGCCGCCTTTTTGGTGACAACTGAATCATCAGCTTGCATTTTCCTACAGCTTGACCTAAATCCCCCGACTTGAATCCTTGCAACTTTTCCCTGTGGGGGTATCTCAAGGCCATAGTCTACCATGATCCCATCACATTTCTATCCGACCGCAAATAAAGCATAGAACGCCATGTGTGCAACATTCCCCAGTTCAGGCTGCTTTCTACTGTCGAGAGAGGGCCGTAGATAGCCTAGTGGTTAGAGCTTCGGACTCCAGACCGGAAAGCCTGGGCTCGATGCCCGATGCCACAAAATACCCTCTGAGTACACACGGAGTACGTGCTCTTTAAACCAGTAGGTATGAATGGTGTCGCCATCTAACGTGTTGTACCGAGCTTAATCGTACTGTCATCTTCATGGGGCTCAAAGCTTAGGCTAACGACAGGTGTGAAATTCTAGCCCTTAGCCGCGATGAATTTCGTGGACTTTGATCTGATGTTACTGTCGATCAGGTGCAATAAGGAACAACAACAACACAACAACATATATGTCCAATTAAAAGAATTTGGCTTGTACTTAAGTAATAAGTACAGCTTATAGACAGCTTTTTATTTTAGTTCTTGGAGATCTGAAAATTAAAATCTAATTGATCTATTGATTGGAAATTTCTTGATTTCAACAGACTGCCCCATCTAAGATGTTGCAAACTTCGATGGGAGGTAGAGGACATTTAAACGACTCGGAATCACTGGTCAGAATTGTAAGGTCATAAAGGTCAACCTGACGTGGTAGAGTGCATTTAATAGATATAAGTTTATGAAGTTGTGCTTGTTTCGAAGTTTCATTTCGAATTTCCTAGACATAAAACAAAAGGAAAGGACACAAAAGTAAAGAAAAAAATGTTTGTTTTCGCTGGGTGTGCAGTAATTTATATGAATGAATGTCTGTTCTTCAGAATCTTCCACACCCTGTTGAATGAAATCCCGATTTCATTCGTGATACCTCATATGTTTCTACTAGGATTGCTCTGTAGCAGAACGAAACGAAAATTATCTTTGGCCTTAAGGAAAAAACCGACGTCACATCATTACTGGTGAATGGGCGAAAATATGGCTTGGGCAGGAGTTCGTCGAAACGGATATCTCTGGGGACACACCTTCTTGTGCGGTTCAACCATTACTGTCTGGGTTGTCTTATGCCAGTTTGTGCAGTCTGTTATTCTGTAATGGTCTCGCCTGCGCGCCTAAAGGTGTAGGAGAATCGGAAGGAACACTAGCCATAATTCAACAAAATTATCTAGTTTATTCACAATATTAATCACCACACAAATTCAATCGATCCAGTCTAAGAGATGCTCACGATTAATCACTATGCAGACAATAAACGAGGTAAGCGAAATAATTACATAAAAAAAGTAATACTAACCACACTTACTCAAGGCGATAACGCGGGGGGAATTTCTTAGCTATTTAATCTGGACTTAATCCCAGTGACAATTCGTCACCTTAAGTAATTCAATTATCAAACATTAAATATCCGCGATTCACATTCAATTTGATTAATCTCTGCTCCGATAGCAGTCTATCCTATCTTTCTCATATCTCTCCTTTTAATCTGAAAACCTAGACTGTATATGGTAGTCCTAATTAACATAATCACATTTTCTTCTTCGAAGAGGAGTTTTATAATAAAATAATTTTTAAAGACCAGAAATTCCCCAAAAGGACTATTAATAGAAGGAGCTCAGATAGAAGCGCCACTTTTCCTTTCGGTACAAGACTTTGTGCAATAGTAGTGCTCCTTTAGGGTGTTCAACTCTCAATGTAATTCCGCCGAATGGTCAGTTAATTCTTAGAAAATAGCCTTCGAAATTCATGCTTAGCTTTTATGTAATTAAGTTTTAATTTTTTCCAACAGCGCAGCAGTGTGGTAGGTAAAGTAATTGCTTACGATGTGACCGGCTTCTTTTCCAGTCACACGATCAATTTTTTGTTTTAATTTTTAAATTCATTTAATTATTTTTACAATTCAATAAATTTATTTAAAAAAGACATTAAATATTTTTATGATTATAAAATAATTAAATTAATAATAAAAAGGTAAATATTATTTTTATTATAATAATTATAAAATATTTTATGAATAATTATTTGTATATGTTTTTATATTATTATAATATTGTGCATAATATTTTATTTATAATATGTTGTACTTCATATTATAAAAATATTTGTAACTATTTTTTATATAAAATATAATTGAATATATATTACAATATATATTTAAAAAATATTATGCATTAATAATTATTTTTATATATATTTATATATTTCATAATTTATATAAACTTATTAATAGTTATATTTATAAAAGATAAATATTTATATATTTTATAAATATAATTATTAATAAATAATATTTATAAAAAATATATTTTAATATATATTTATTTATATTTTATATAAAAATTAGTTATAGATAGTTTTATAATATGAAGTACAATATATTATAAGTAAAATATTATATACAATATATTATAAGAGTAAAATATCACATACAATATTTTTATTATACATAAAATATATTATAATAATTATTTATAAAAATATCATTTATATTAAAAAAATAATATAATTAATGTCTTTTTTTAAATAATTTTGTTAAATTGTTAAAAAAAAAACAAAAAAAATCGATCGCGTGACTTAAACCGAAGCCTGTCGCATGGTAAACAGTTACCTAAACGACCACGCTGCTGTGCTGTTGGAAGAAATTCAATTGCGTAAAAGCTAAGCATGGACCTTGAAGGCTATTTTCTCCGAATTGACTTCCCAATCGGGGGAATTACACTGAGGGTTGAACACCCTAAAGGAGTACTACTATTGCACAAAGTCTCGTCCCGAAATGAATTTCCTTACTCGTGCCCTCCCCTTGTAAGTGCTAAATTATGCTTCATCTCATTGGGACTCTTGCTAATTGTAGTGTCCCTGTGACGGCTAATTCAACTCTCCAACGAGAATTTACACACACACACACACCTACCTCTCTTAAGGATCTCTCTCGAAATTTTAACCGAGAACCCTGTCTGCCTTATCTATTGTCGCATCTCCGGGGTCCAGGATAAGCTTTGTGTCACCCAGCCTTTTCAATACCCTTACGACGTCAGGAAAACATTTCCTTCAAGGAATTCGTATGTAATTGCGAGTCGACTAAGTGGACCATAACTCCCCTCGAAGTTTATAACATCTTAGCTGGGACCCCTACACACATCCTTAAATTTTTCTGTAGTATTTTTCTGTCCTGGCCGTGGGTAGCCTAGTGGTTAGAGCAGTGATTCCCAAAGTGGTCTATATAGACCCCCAGGGGTCTATGACAACCTGCAAGGGGTCCATGTCAGTGAAAAATTAATATTGGGGTCCATGAGGTGTAAATGGGGGTCTATGATAGTGACTCTGATTAAATCAGAACATGACTTTAATTTTAAAAGAAAATTTAATCAAGTGGAAAACAGATTTTTTTTTTACTAAATTTATGTAAATGAAGTTAATTTGCAGTTACAAGAACCATCATTTCGGCGTTTCTTGCCAGAATGAAGCTAAGGAGTATAATATTGAAAGTCCCGAGTTTTCTAGTTTCTGAATTTGTCACACAATCTGCCAGGAAAAGGACGTTTTAACCTACGTTCAACATTTAAATGCTATTTATTCAGATTTTGAAACTAGGTTTCAGAATGCTTTGCCTATGGTAATACCATAGTAGGCAATGAATTAATATGATCACATTGAAAGAAAAAACAAATATTATAATACAAGAAGAACTGGTCGTAATAGTCATTAAGAAGATCTTAAAGTAAAATTTAGAAACATGGATATTAGCAATTTTGAAAGTCCCAGATTTATCCCTCCCATTAAAAGCATTTGTTTGTTGCTGAGTTACTTTATGTCACATTTATTTTATTAATTAATTAAATTTTAATTTAATTAATTAACAAGTGCATCGTAGGTTTTAAACATCATACTTCACTACAGTTAGAAAATTAAATATTTTAAAGTGAGTATAGCTCTCTACCAACTGTCAAAAAGACATTTAAGTTGATAAATTTGCAACATTTATTAGGTGTAGGGGGTCTACCCAAAACCGAAAAACACGGCAAGGGATCTAAGAGAAAAAAAGTTTGGGAACCTCTGGGTTAGAGAGCATCAGACGCCAGATGGGAAGGCCTGGGTTCGATGCCCGATATCACCAAATACGCTCCGAATACGCACGGAATACGTGCTTGTTAAATCCGTGGGTCCAAAAGTCTTGTCGGAGGTCGTTGTAGCTGTCGCCATCATCAATGTATGAACCTAGCCAAATCGTACTGTCACCTGCACGTTGCTCAAAGCTAACGACTGGCGTACACCTAGCCCCTTGCCATGATGAATTTCGTGGGTTTTAATCTGACACCGTCGCACACATGGTATTAGAAACAACAACAACAGCATTTATAGGACAGCACCACTGTGTACTACCGCACATGTACTTAACGCACAATCTCCGAGTTTTTCCCTTGTGTTCGAGTGGGCTGGTGTTGGGAGTTGACCATCGAGTAAATGCTCTTACAAGTGGTAGTCGGCTCTTTTTTTTTTAGTTTTCTGAAGAGTAATTAAGTGAATATTGATACCGCATTGCTCAGCTACTCGAGGACTTTTGGCGGTGGATCTTGTAATTTTGAATCATGGTCAAGTGACGAGGACGGCAACTGAGCCCGCCCCCCTCTCCTAACTACCACACCACACCACACCAACGTTAAGAAGATTTAACATGCTCTCGACAGATTTTATGTACTTTCGACAGATTTAACGTGCATCGGTGGGATTAACAACGGGTCCTCAGCGGTACCAGGCTCGAACTCATGACTCGCCGGCCTTGACCACTAGGCTTCCGCGGCCACATTTCTCTGAAGAGAGTGAACAACTTAAGCAAAGATATTACGTCAAATTTCGTCAGAAACTTGGTTATTTTCAGAGAAAAGAAAATTTTAATATCCAGTAGGTTTTTAGAAACGATATTATGGGGTAAACGTTAATGAAGGAATGGTTCAACCGATTAAAATTTGACCACACGTCGGTGGAGATCGACATACTGGGAGACCACACAGTGCTGCTATATAAAGCAGTAATTATTGAGTGGATGATGATGTTTTGCATTGCTTGTTCATCATATTAGAACAACTTATTTTTTCCCGGCTTAAAAAGTTATCAATTTCAATAATATCTCCTAACACAACTTATATTTGCATCATTATTTTTCTGTTTTCACATCTATATACAAATAACGTTTACTCATTTCTATTCTCTATTTATTACTTAGTGCTGCATTCAATTTATTTGAGCTTAAACTATATATTTTTAGCGTGTTTTACAAACTCTTATATTTTGACGTTGATGTTTCACCTTTGGTTGTTCACTGTACCTCAATCAAAGTGGTCTAGGCATCGGATCATGGCTAGCGTGTCATGAGTTCGATCCCAGTACCACTGAAGACCCGCCGTGTAGGGGAGAGATGCACGTTAAATCTGTCGAGAGCTCAAACGTCCTCCCTTTGGTGTGGTGTGGTGTGGTAGACGGTATAATGCATAAATATCCAATATTTCAATCACCTAAAAAGTTTTCATTATTTATTGTTAAATAATTCATTATTTAATGTATTTTGAAACATAAATCATAGTATACATGAAGTAATACAATAAAGTATATTTTTATTTATCAACATTCTAATCACAATTCGAATATATTTAATCTTTAAGAATAATTTTAATCTGCAATAAAACAGCAGGCATTTTTTTAACTACCATTTAAAGGTAACACAAGTCTAATTTTTGTTTATTCATAAATATAATAATTATCAAGTTACTTAATTACAATAATTGAATTCTTCTTCACTCAAGTCTTTAATTTTCTTCCCGTTTCTCGCACTGGGTTCCACACACGTTCCTAGAACTTGTGAATGAACTCGAGTGGTCATCCATCGAATGGTACAGTCACATTTTATTGGATTTTCTGAAAATCACACACACATAAAAATAATAACTTTTATAAAATAAACGGTATAAAAAACTTGAAAAACTTCGCGTCCGTGAAAATAATCTTTCTTTAAACTATAATTAGTAAAATATTTAATGTACAGAGTGAATGCAATAAAAATTCAATTTTCAAAATGTTGTAAAAAAAATTTTAAAAAACTATTGGTCGGAATAAGTTCAAATTTGAATTGAAAATACTTGAATAGGAGAGAAACACGGTATCACATTAGGAAATACTTCCAAAGTTTATCAATAGATGGCGCCTTAAGTGGCATAATGATTCAAGGATTCGGCTGCATTTTGAACCGAATTATTGCAGGTTTTGCAATTTTTTTTTCCACATAGAACTAACTGACTGTACTGTTTAATATGCATAATTTTTTTGCTGGAAAAAATGGCTTTCAAATCATTCAACGCCATTGGTGAAAAGCCCATACACCTCGACAAAGTCGTACCACAACGCTAAGTGAATTTTTTCTTATGTCATACTATTTCCCCTTCAAAAAGTATATTCATTTCAAATTTTTAAAGTCATTTTTCGACCAGTGGTTCTTTTTTATAGCATTTTGAAAAAACACAAAAATTATTTCATAAAAAAATGTAATTTATCACAAAATATTTCATTTTTATAAATATTTTAAATAGCTATAATTCAAACTTTAAATTAAATTAAATATAATCACTTTCTTATTTTTTTACCTGCAACATTCAACACTGCTAATTGGCTAAATACATCAACAAATACCGATTCCTTCATAATTGAAATTCTATTGCCTTTTAGTCCAACGGCTTTCAGATGAGGCATTTCGGTAAATAAGTCATCTGGTAAGGATTCAATTCGGTTATGCCTGCAAATAAAATCGAAATACTAATTTTGAAAACAGTTAGAATGACTAAAAGGTTTGAGAGTGTTCTATATAGTACGCCATAATTTCATACACAATAATTTTATCTTATATTTATCATTCGAAAAAATAAACTATTTCTATTTTGAACTATTTAACTCTTTTTAAAATATTATATACTGGGTGGCCATAATTAAACGACCCTACTTCAAAATTGTCTACAGACGAAACTATTGTTCAGAAAGTTGTAAAATTCTGTGTACAACATAAAGAAAGAATGGGAATTTGTTTGAGCGAATAAAAAAAAAAAAATAGTTCAAAATTTCCCCACTAGAGGGCGCTTTTGAATGAAGGTCACATTTATTATCGGTTTTCTATTTGTATTTTATCGCTTTTTTTATCCACAGGACACGGGAACACAATAACTGATACTCATTAAAAAACACAATCTCTAAAATGAACTGCAAACTTTAATTAAACTTCTTCGATGCAAAGGAATTACACGAAGGAAGATGAAAATACTATGCAAATTTTTTCGCCGTCACACAGCAACTGTTATAAAAGCAATAAACTTTTACGGTAGATTAGTTTATTTTCAGTGTACTCGCGGTATTGCTAATCAGAATGTCATTACGTTTGCCAGATCGAGCGTTGTTAGTAAAGTTATTCTATCAAAACGATAATTCCGCAATCGTTGCTCTACGGAAATTTCGGACTTTAAAGGGGATGCGAAAAGGTCCATTGACTGCTAAAAATCTTCAATTAATGGGAACCAAATTTGAAGAAACACGATCGCTGAATGTTCGTTCTGGAAGAGGAAGAAAACCTGTTTCTACAGAAACAATAGAGAAAGTTGCACTTCAGGTGGAAGAGGTCGAAGCATCCAACGTGCAGGCTAGTACAAGTGTTCGCCGTGTGGTAGAAGCATTGGATCTGCCTCGTTCAACTGTCCAAAAGATCATGCGAAACATCATCCGTTACTATCCATACAAGCTTCAACTTCTGCAGGAATTGCTTCCACATGAGTTCGAGACTCAACATCTGTTCTCACTGCAGTTTCTTGCTCGTTTGAAAGTTGATCCAGAATGGCCTTGGAATATCCTCTGGACAAACGAAGCACACTTTCATTTTGACGGTTTGGTGAATACTCACAACTGCCGAATTTGGGAAACAGACAATGCGCATTCCGACTTACAAATTCCGCTACACTCACCAAAAGTAACGGTGTGGTGTGGGTTTTCCACGTCTTTTATCCTTGGCCCGTAATTTTTCGAGGAATTAGGTGCTGGAGGCCCAGTAACATGTTCTATCACTGAACAGCGATATGCATCGTTATTACGGAATAAAATTATTCCAGATCTGCAAGCACGTCAGTGCCTTTCACGCATAACTTTCATGCAAGATGGAGCTCCTCCACACATTACACTTTGTGTGTGTGTGTGTGTGTGTGTGTGTTAAGGTCGTTCTCAAACATCACTTCACGGAAGAGCGTGTGATCAGCAGCCAATTTCGTCATCTGTGGCCTCTCCGATCGCCTGACCTTAATCCATGCGATTTTTGGCATTGAGGCCTATTAAAACCGCTGGTAAGTTGTGATCAACCAAGAACTTTACCTGATCTCAAAGACAGTATTTCACGACATGTTCTTAACATTTCCCAGAACACACTGCGGTGAACGGTGGAACATGCTATCTTACGATTTCAAATGGTAGCTGAAAATGATGGTTATTATGTTGAGCATTTATTGTTGTAACAAAGTTTGTAAACTGTTATAAATGTATGCTAAGTATTAATGTATGCCAAAAATGATCTCCATTAAAAACGCCCTCTAACAGTGAAATTTTGAACTAATTTTTTTATTCTCTCAAACAAATTCCCATCCCTTCTTTATGTCGCACACAGAATTTTACAACTTTCTTAACAATAGTTTCGTCTGTACACAATTTTGAAGTAGGGTCGTTTAATTATGGACACCCGGTACATACGTCCGGGGCATTTACCACATTAGTTGTGCGAGACGTATATATAAGACCGGTGACACTTAAGAGGTTGAAGTCGTATTGTAGCTTTAGTGTCAAGTATAGTATTATTGAATTCAATACATTGTTATTTTATAGAGGGGGCCGATGAAAATTATGATTGAATATTGGGTCGCAAATGTCGAAAGCTTGAGAAGCACTGCTCTATCCCCATAGCAATGTATGACCGACTATTACCCACACTTCAATTGTAGTTGCTTATGTATATGCACAAACACACAAAATCCTCAACCGTTTGAAAAAGAGTTACGAACATAAAACATTTTTTGGAAGTATGAGAGAAATTCTTTTAGGATGCATAAAACATTATTCGTAGCATGCAGAGTGTACTTATAAAAAGCTAACATCTAGGGTTTTCGCTTTCTACAATTATAAAATAAAAAGTATGAAAACTTTAAAATTGAAAATTAAAATATAATTCTTCCATCTTCGCATTCTGTTAACTATTATGCTTAATTATATGCAATTAAAAAATTTACCTTTTTTGGAACATTTTGAGCAAAATATTGACCGCTTAAGGGTTGTTAAAAGATAAGCTGGGCTTCAAAATGACACACATATGATCTGCAATTGGTACTCCAGCTTTCAATCTGTCATTATGTTAGAGTTTTCTCAGAAAAATAATTTCAAATTGTATTCATTTTAATCAAAAAAAGGATAATGTGAGAATGTTTTCTAATACGCTTTGTTTATTAAAGGTGAGAAATCATAGTTGAGTAAAATTACAAAATATTTCTAGCCTAAAAAAAAAAAAGATATGGTTTTTGGCCTTAGTGGGCGAACAATGAATATTTCGGATTTACAGGTTTTATTTTTTTCTAACTCCTTATGTCCTATACTTCTAATTTAGAACACCGTTGTTTCAACATTAGCAAATCAAATAAAAATTTAAAAACTGATAAAAAATTAAAAGTGCAATTTTTAAAAAATTTTAGTGCATTGCGTGTGGGGAAGCGGGAAACATTTTCTTATTTGAAAATATTTTTTAACTTTTTACTTAGCTAAACGAAGGGCAACTTTCCACGGTTACAGCGCTCAAAAAGGGGTGGGGGGATTTGACTTACTCTATCGTAGGGTATTATATGATTAAATCTAGCACCAATGGACTTAAAGAAATTTTAACAATAACAGTTATCTACTATTTACTTTCTGTCGTATATTCCATCACATAGACACAGAATATAATCACCTGCAATAGATTTTAAAAAAAAACTGTGTGAATTATAAAGTTATCATAGAAGAACTTTTTTTGAAAGACAGAAAATAATACTATGCGAATTTAAAAATTAAATGCTGTGAAATTTTTAAAAAAATTAAATTTAAATAATTTTAATTTAAGTAAATTATGAATTTGACCAGTTACAAATTAAATCCTAATTTTCTTAAAGTTGTATATAAACATCGATTTATATTAGATATTTATGTAAGCAGAAACTTTCTACGTATTGGTTTTAAAGCTGTGGTGCCTGGCTCTGTGGCATATAAGTTATATATTTAATATTGTGTTAATTCTCATATATATTTAAAGTATACCCAACTCCTTTTTTACACGGGAGATACGTTCCTCAGAAAACCGTGGAAAAAAAATTGTGTAAAAAAATAAATCAAACGGGGATGTTCCAAAACTTTCAAAAATCACGTAAGTTGAAAAATCTCTAAATATTTTCCAGAAAAACCGTGCAAAAAAGCAATAATAAAAATCCATATAGCATATTTATATAACACAAACAATTCATATATGTTACAAAAATTAAACATAGTGTACAGTGAAAATTTATATAATCTATAACCGGGGTAGGCATTAAGTCGATCGCGAT
This sequence comes from Trichonephila clavata, assembly GCA_019973975.1. Lineage (NCBI taxonomy): Eukaryota > Metazoa > Arthropoda > Arachnida > Araneae > Nephilidae > Trichonephila > Trichonephila clavata. The sequence goes on along the minus strand of BMAO01018912.1, from coordinate 65,582 downwards.
CGACCGGAGGACCACCAAGACATTTTGGGGTGACCACCTTCACTAAGACTTAATAATCGTTCCATCATATGAAGGTCAAGAAATACCGTATTTATTCGAATCTAAGCAGCCATCGATTCTAAGCCGCACCCCCAAATTCTCAACAAGATTTTGTGAAAATTGAAAAATAGTCTAAAATGTAATTTATTGATATCCAATTTTACGAAATTAAAATAAATTTAAAAGGAAAGCTAAAATTACTGAATAATTAGTTATTTTATCAGTATTAAAACTTTCAAAAATGTGCATGAAGCTGTATATATAAAATTGCTAGAAATATCCATCCATTTTTTCTCCTTCAAATCTAAGCCTAGCCCAATTTTCAATAGCATTAACATTGGGGGGGGGGAGGAGTGCTGCTTAGATCCGAGTAAATACGGTATCTTAAAAAATACGGAGGAAAAAAATCGAATGATAAGAGAAAAAATTTCGATGAATAGAAAATGCACGTCGCTCTTTGGAGGCTATTTTACGGAGAAAAACGTAAAATAATCTTGGTTCCGCGAAAAAGTTCGCAAAGTAGAGAAATTCATAAAATAGAGGTTCGTAAAATGGTGGTCCAACTGTATTGCATACTTTCTTTTAGTTCACTACACCCACGCCATTGGGTGGACCGCAACACCTTGGAAAAAATTAGAAGTAGCCCGTACCCTGGAAAAGTCTGCCCACCCCTGGTCTATAAGTATATACAACGTATATAAATTCAAATTGATTATAGGAATAAAACTAAAATAACAAGTGCGCGTTTATTGCAAACTGGATCAAAAATATCATCATATGTGTCTCATATGTCTAGTGCAGTCCCACAAAACTTATGATTACGCGTTGAAGTCTTAATGCACGCTCTTAATCTGGACCATGAGTAAGAAAATATTCCGTACTTCTACCAAATTTCGAGCCTTCGCTTATTAAATCAGCTGTTAATAGCTGATTCTCATTATCGACATCTTTATTATCATAAATTGTGATGATTTCGATCAAATCATTCTCATCCAAAGAGCACGAATCCACAAACTTCTTTGGAATTCTTGCCAGAGCAAAAACTTCGCGTAAAAAAATTCGTAAAATTCGTGTACCGTGTGATTTTAAAATCGTGTGTAGAAAAAGACAAAGTAAAGGTGGTATATATATATATATATAATGGCTTATTTGTGAGTTTTAATATTTACTTTTTATCATCTTTCAAATGTAAGCATATACTATCTAAACTAAAATCGATATCGATTCTGCCTCTTACGGTATTACTCTAACAAAAGCCCTTGTTCGGTTTCGAGCAGGGAGTTCGAGGCTATATAATTTTAAGTGGCATTCCGTCCGTTCTGAAACGAAATAAATATGTATAATTTATGTTATATGCTAGTGCTTACTTTTTAAACGCAAATACACCTAGAATTTAGCATGTAAGTTATTACTACAAACAATAAATTAATCTAAAAGTATAACATTTAATTACCTTAGGGTTTTTTTAACATTTATAAGACTACACATTATTTTAAATTTACTTAGATAAATAATAGAATACTCACATAAAATCAAAATTTCTGATTCTCGCTGGTCTTCCAAACATGCTTCTCTTAAGCGTTTTGATGTTATTTCTAATTATATGCAAATTCCACAACTCATTCAAGTTAACAAAAACCCCATCTGCCAAAGTTGCCATTTTGTTGTCAGACAGTAAAAGACTGGTTATTCCTTGATTAATATTGCCCGTGAATTCTTTCCCTAATTTTTTAATTGCTATATTCATTAATTGAATCTGTATTAGCTTTGTGAGCTTTTGAAACATAGGCCATTGAATAGCTCTCTGTAAGACCACGTTATTTAGCATAAACATTTCAACTGTGTTAGAAGAGGATGGCACCTGATCAAATAATCCAACCAGTGTGGTATTGATTATCATCAGACCTCTGATTCTTTTTGAAATTAAAGAAGACGCAGGTAAGAATTGTATTGCCGAATTTTCTAGAATAAAATATTTGAATCTTATTCCATGAGAATTTTCGAATACATCGTTAATGGTCTCCATTTTTCTTATGTTGGAGCATACTATGGTTGGATCCGAAGGACTTTCACAACGACAAGGAGATATGTTTTCTTTTGGAGGGCATTCACTTTTAACGTTCGCGAAGCATAAAATGGAAAAAAATAAACACAAACTTCTTGGAAGCAATTTGGTATACATTTTGGGATCGGAAAGATTTAAATTAAAAAGAGTGGAAGTAAATTCTCAGTAGCTCGTCGGAAGCACTTTTAAAGTATCTGAATTCGAGTAATTATTGAGATTTCATTACTTGTAATCATTTTTATCTTAAAGCCAAATTTCAGATGTTTTTGGTATTAAATTAATGATGAGCTAATGTCTGCTCTTGTTATTTGTTTATCGCTATCAAATCCTGTTTTAAAAAACAAACTCACTAATAATACTTTATCTTTGCAGCAATTATAGAACAGCTGATAACTGCAGTTTTTATACTCATCTTGAACTCTTAAAATGTGTTAGAAATAAAGTTTTCAATGAAAGAATTTCATAGAAACTTACAAAAGTAAAAATGTAACACTGAGTCTTATATGTATTTCCATGATTAAAAGAGTGTGGCTTTGTCAAAAAATACTCAAAATTATATCTAAGCCTTTAATAAATTCATTATTTATAAACATAATCACACAAAACTTTTTTCCAAGTGCTAAATCTTGTTATTCATGTTATGTGTAAAGATTGGGAAAATTACTTAAAAATTACAGATTTTAAAAGATTTTTTTCCCCCGTCTAATACCATTTTTAATCGTCGTACCATCAAAAAATCGTTTTAATAGTTTTTTTTCTCATATTTTTTGTTTAAAAATTACCGTTATTTTTTATCTATGAGGGAGATTTGGAGAGTATATTTTAAAAATCAAGCCCTCAAAAAAACTTTAAAAAAAAATCGCAAGTTACATTTATTAGCGTGTTTCTTTTTAGCGTAATTGGCGTCAAAAAGGCGTTTTCGAGCCAAGTGACAATTCATGCCTTAGCTCTTTTGACAAAGAAATTGACTATAATAACTGAAAATCGCCAAATTTGGCGATATGTATTTAATACTGTTTTGGTGAGTTGAATAGCAAAGTAACGAAGAATGATTATCAAAAATAAACTGTTTCAACAACGCAACCAAAGAATGTGATCCTGTTAGAATATTCCCTTTGCAGCGGTATCTTTATAAGTCAGTAACAGCCTCTGGATAAAGGTGATTGAGTTTACCAGGTTTTTTACTGTTCATCTTACTGCAATTGATCAAATTATGATCAATAAAATGAATAGAGGGGAGATGATTCTCTTTTCTCTCAACTGCCAAAGTCTCCGGGCACATGCACGGGATCTCCGTAGTAATATTGAGCAAAAGCTCACATTTTGATGTGATCAGAAACATGGCTTCGCAATGAGGAATTAGTTGAAATTGATTATTTTAAACGCATAACACAGTATAGACGACCAAGTATTAATCGTGGGGACGGGGTCGCTGTATATCAAAACGTGTGCAATTCACAACATAAGTTTATTGGCGATCATGATGATTTTGTGAGAAGAAAAACCCAGTACGCGCGCGTTGATCAAACTAAATCTAATTTGAGAGATAGATGGGCCGCGAGAGATGCACTTTACCTCACGGTAAACCCATTTATTGTCGTCACAGTTTATATTTCTGTCAATCAGATTGTTACTGACATTATAGATTATATCCAGGAGACATTATTATCATATTCAGAAAGAGGTTCTAAACTCTAACGTGGAAACAGTTTCATGTACTTCCACTTATAATTGGTGGCGATTAAAATTTGGATTCCTATAAATGTGAAGGATTGAGATTAGCACAATCTTTATAACCAGAGCTTAATTTGGATTTTGTTTCTGGTAGAGCCGTGGTGGCCGAGTGGTCTAGGCATCGGATCATGGGTAGCATGTCATGAGTTCGATCCCAGCACCACTAAAGACCCGCCTTGTAGGGGAGCGATGCACGTTAAATCTGTCGAGAGCTCAAACGTCCTCCCGTTGGTGTCGTGTGGTAGTTAGGAGAGGGGGTGCCAGCTCAGGTGTCGTCCGCGTCACTTGACCATGGTTCAAAATTACGTGGACCATCGCCAAAAGCCCTCGTATTGCTAATCAGTGCGACGTTAATATTCTCTCACTGGAAGAGCACTGGAGGACGATTAGGTATAGTAAAACCACTGATGCGATGTTTTCACGATTTGTAAATCACGTATCAACCGACGTTCACGTATAATGCTTTAGTTACCACAAGCCTCTTATCACAGTGATTAATAATTGTCACATTGATTAATGTAATAAACACTCACAGTGAGATATTAATAGTGAAGTACATCAACCTTCTTAACAATGTACTCATGTACTCTATGAGTAACATATATTTATGTAACGCAATTGAGTCGCCCATCCGGTATAGTGGTTAGCGACGCTGACTGCTGTGCCGTAGGGTCTGGGTTCGAATCCCGGAGAAGGCATGGATGTTTGTAAATGTCGTGGCATATGGGGGTACTCCAAATAGCCGTCGAGCCGCAAGTCCTCTCGTGAGGTCGGTGGAAGGCCCCTCATCACTCCCAGGGTGTTCTCCCTCAAAATTTGGAGTGAAACCGAGACAAATCGTACTGTCACCTGCATGGTGCTCAAAGCAACGGCTAACGACATGCGTACAATATAGCCCGATGCCATGATGAATTTCATGGGCCTCGATCTGACTACGTTTGACAGGTGGCATTAGAAACAACAACAACACAATGACGTATATTATATATATATATATATTTTACCGAATCAATATGAAAAATGTGAATAGAATAAAGGAAATACATGCATGGTTTCAGTATTATGAGCTGCGTTTACTTACCGTACTGAAGTAGTAAGCTCCAGTTTTGCGTAGAAGCCGACACACACGTAGGATTTTCTTTCTTTTTTGTTTTTTAGCTTATTCTAAATTAAGTTGAAAATAGTATTAAAATGGGCTCAATACATGACGGTCACTTGATAAAGGCACAAACATGTGTTCTTCATTGAACTACTTGTAAAATCTGACTTTAAAGGATTTAACCCATTTGAAGCCTATTTTTTTAAGCATTTTAAGTGATTTTTTTTGACGACCAGTAAAAAGATAGAACTTAAAGTTTTTTTTTATCATTTATTTATATGTACTTTTAGAGTATCTATGTAAATGTTTAGCCAATAATTATCCAATAGGACGTGAGTTATAGTGCACTAAACACACCCGCCTCGAAAAAATGGACGCTCAATTCCTCCACGATTCCGACTAATTGGCTTATTCGAAATTTAAAAAAACGACGTTTTAATCTATAATCTTAAATGTACAGAATGGACTATACTCAATTGAAAATATGAAAAATTGTATTTTTGGTAGACCTTTGAAGAAAAATTTTCGAATTTCACGGGTTTTTTTGTTATGTTTTTGCTATAAAGATTTTGAATTAGAAATATTTTTAATTTTGTAATGATCGTAGTCCATTTGGTAAATATCTATGTGCTGAGTCTACCCTATAAATTTGAAATCATTCGGTCAAACCGTTCTTCAGATATGATGGAGGAAAGTTTGAAAAACGCTTTTAAAGTTTAAAGTCCGATTAAAACATCGAAAATCTTAATTCACCCTCAATTTGCGATGTCTAATGGTGAAGTCTAAAACAGGTTCGAGGAAATATTCAATAACTATAGATATTTCCTTTGAAACCTCTACAAACTTTTATGAACGTATATTTGCAAAGAAGGGTCAATGGTATCAAGCCGACTGTACATAATAGGCGCGGCCTTCGATAGCCAACCCAGCGCTCCGAACAGCGGCTCTTCTAATACTTACTTTTTTATAACGACTTCGAATTTTAAAAAATCACTTCACCGCCGTATTCTAGAGACGTTAAAAAAGCAATTTATGGGGAGAAAAATTTCGATTTTTTTGAACCCCCTTAAACTAGTTATACTTGTTCTATTTGTAGAACTTAGAAAAAAATTTCAAATTTCATAATTGGGTAAAGATGGTTAAATGTATGAAACAAACTTCTCTAAAAGAAATTTTTTTAATTAAAAAAATCGTATTTTTTAAAAATATTTTTTAATAAAATGCATTTTGTATACATATGTACTTTTTTAGAGAAAGTTTCTGCAAAGAGCAAAAATTGGCAACACCGAGGCCTGTGAACTGATTAGCTGGGAATACAAGATAGCTTTTAGCGTATGGACGTCATATGAGATTTTGAATTGATCGGCTAGAACATTGATTCCCAAAGTGGTTAAAATAGACCCCAGGGGTCTATGATGACCAGCAAGAAAATAATTTGTGGGTCCATGAGGTGTAAATGGGGGTCTACAACAGTTGTTCTCATTAAACCAGATCGTGATTTTAATTTTAAAAGAAAATTCAATCAAATGGAAACCAAATTTTACCTATGTAACACATTTATTTTTTAAGTTAATGAGGCTAATTTGCAGTTTTGTGACAGAATAAATTTCATTAAAACAAGGACCATCATTTCGGCATTTCTTGCTAGAATTAATCTAAAGGAATATAATATTGGACGTCGCGAATTTTCATAGTTTCTCAATTGGTCACAGACACACTGCCAGGAAAATGACATTTCAACCTACGTTCAACATTAAAATTCCCTTTATTCAGATTTTGAAACTAGGTTTGAGAAAGTTTTTACTTGGTAATTACCACAGAAGGCAATGAATTCCTATGGTCCCATTGAAAAAAAAAGGTCATATTACAAGAGGAACTGATCATTATAGGAAGTAATGGATCTTAAAGTAAAGTTTAGAAGCGTATATCAGAAATTTTTGCTTTAAAGAGACATCCCTGTTACTTATCTCGAATTATGGAGCATTATGAAAATGTTTTTGTTGCTTTTCCCTAGTGAGAAAGAGTTGCAGCGCGGTTGTCGGCTGGACACTACTAACCAAGGACATTTAGGGTTAAACCTGACAAGATTGATGACAAATGTTGAAAATTTGTTATTGAAGCACCAGATTCATCCCTATCATTATAAACATTTGTTTTAATTTTATATATCACTTAAATTTTAAAACATGTGTTATTTTATTGTGTTAAACATGTTTAAATTTTTTAACATGTGTTTCTAAAGTTTTAGTCTCTATACTTCACTACAATTAGAAATTTAAATCTTTTAAAGTAAACATCTCTGTACCAACTGTCATCCACACATTTTAGTTACTAAAATTGCAGAAATTCAATATTGTGTCTACACAAAACTGAAAAACATGGCAAGGGGGTCTATGAGACAAAAACCTTTGGGAACCTCTGGGGTAGAATCACGTGAATATCATTATAATCTGACGATGACTTCACATAAATTAAGTAGCCATAATTAGAATAACTCTGATTTACAATCGTACCTTCATTTTATGAACCTCTATTTTGTGAATATCTATTTTAGGAACTTTTTCCTGGAACTGAGAAAGTAATATATATAGGAAATAAATCCCTATTTAACGAATTTTCCACCTAACGAACATTTTTTTTTTCGGGATTGCGCTAATTCGTTAAATAGAGGTTAAACTGTGCTTCTATATAGTTTAATTTTTCTAGAGAAAGAGAACTTATTGTCTTTGAAACTTGGGCCTAATGTAAACTTAGTAGGAAAATGTTAGTTGTATCATATCCATGGAAACGATTTAAATCAAACTCATGCACGTGTTTTTGTTAAAAGAAAGTGCAATATAAAATGATGAATAAATTAAATGTAAAAAAACTTTTTTAAGAACAAGCTTTTATTTAAACGCGCTAAAAAGAATAAAATAAACTTTTCCTTTAAAACTTATTTTACTATCAACTTATAACGTCATTACACAATTTATATGATATAAAAGCTTGTCGCAATATTTAAGTACTCATATTTACTTAGTTTGAATTTTTAAAAACCAAAATCAATCAGGTCAAGTTATTTATTTTACTTGTTTATCTACACAGGTAAACCTCGCGACAAGCTTTTATATCATATAAATTGTGTAATGACGTTATAAGTTGATAGTAAAAAAAGTTTTAAAGGAAAAGTTTATTTTATTCTTTTTAGCGCGTTTAAATAAAAGCTTGTTCTTAAAAAAGTTTTTTTACATTTAATTTATTTTTTACTTTTTAGTTATCACTGGAGAGGTTTCTCAGCCTGTTCAACTCATTGAACGTTGGTTCGCCATCCCTGGTTTAGCTGAATTAATTCTCGCAAAATGGGGTATTAGACTAAAAACACAATTTTTTTAAATCCGTAATTTTTAAGCACTTTTTTCAATCTTCATGCAGATTTTGGCTAACATTGTTCTACACACGAAAAAAAAGGTTTAGTGAGATTATCTTCATAAATGACAAAGTTATTAAATGTTTAATTAAAATTTTGGCTATTTTTGAAAAACTTAAAGAATATATTATTTATTTGAAATATTTTGAAGATAAGGGATGTATTTCTCTAACATATTAGAAGAAAATTTTAATTGTTTATTAAAAACTTCAAAAGGCATTTAAATATTTGTATTAATCAATAAAATGCTTAAGACTAAAAACGCATTTTGTAATCAAAAAAGAAAGTTTTATCAAATAATGATAATTTTTTGCTGGACATTGAGTATCTTCTACGTAAGAATCTAGTTTTTTTAATTGCTCAGATCATCTTTAGAAACTTGATTTTGAAAAAATCAATAATTAAATTCAAATAAAATTAACAGATTCTATTTGTAATTAAATTTAAGGACACATGTCGTAGTGTGTGTTTAGATTACTGGTGATAAAATGAGGTATATTTAAATTACTCGTAGGCTTAAAATTAGAAAATTTCTTTAAAAAATTACTTCATTTTATTGTAAAATTATTTTTTTAATCGAAAATATATTGCATTTCTAGATAATATTTTTCTCTTATTGTTTTCCTAGCGGATTCCTTTTTGATGGGTAAGATACATTAAAAAAATGATCTTTCCGATTCTGTAATTATTTTTTGTCTGAGTTTCATAGATTAAAGTTAGATAAATTATTTAAAGAATTTCTTCAATACTCCATCTCAGTTTAACTTGGCAGCGTTGAGAAAGGTATACAATGTACCAATCTACTTGAAAAATAGCTCTACTTTTTTGTTTTGAATTTAAATCCAAGGAAATAGATAGAAATTTGTAAAAAAATTGCATACGTTGTAGAAATTAGATTGTTTTTACGTTGTAGAAATGTAATTATTTTTTAGACAAAGTTAATTAATACTGTCAATAGCGCAACGTTATGAAATTCCAGTTTGGCTGAAAACTGATTTTCGACGCCAACTTTTGTCATTGTTGTAACAATAAAATTATTACAACAATGCAGATATATCCAAGTTGGCGCCCAAAACTAGTTAAACGTTTTTAATTAATTGCAATATCGGAATATAAATGGTCAAAACATGCATTGTCATCCAAACTAAACGTGTATACAAAATTTCAGCTCAATGGGAGGAAGATATCAGCTTCAAAATTGAGTTGCAAGATTCCACCCGAACAAATTACATACATACATACATACATACATACATACATACATACATTGTAAGTTAAATAAAAGCTTTTAAAAAGAAAAAAAAAGCATTAAACATATCAGGAAAATTGTATTACAATATTAAACACAAAAGCTAATTTTTGCATCATCCATAACTATATATCAATAAATTCCAAACAGTTCCTTTTTTTGCACAAAAATGTTTATTACAACTACAGAAGATACAGTAGAATTTGTGTGAATAATACAAGTTTCAAGAGCAATGGAAATCTAATAGAAGTGTGTACGTTGCATAGGATATATATTGAATAAAATTAAATTAATGTAGAAGTATAGGGAATTGAAGCATTAAGAAAATCTAATTGAAATTACTTAACGACATACGATAGCTAATTGTAATCACGCATGACTCCAGCTTTGAAATTATACCTTTTTTCAAATGCAGTAACTTAAGTCTTTTTTAGTTAGATTTCTGATTTGAGTGCCCTTTTTAATCGTTGGTTCTTCACATATTCCATTCACTGAATAGGAAGAATCTTGACGTGTTAGCCACAGAAGACTGCAGTCACAGTTTATGGGGTTTTCTGAAATTTAAAAATAAAATTAATACAATAATAATATAAAATGCCGTAGGACCACAATTTAACGAATTCATAGAGACCGAACATTTTGTTCGTTAATTCGGTGCTATTTATTATTACGGGGTAAAAAAAATATACATATTTCTTGCACTTACCCTTTGGAAATTCTATAATAAGCAACTACACCAAAAATTTCTCATGTTAATAATCACATACTTTTCATTAAAGAGCTTAAAATACTATTAGTATATTATTATGCACCAGTTCATTGGAAATTTCAAAATACTGTCTAATAAATGTTTAGCAATATTTTTGATTCCTGACTAGAAAGCGTTCTTTTTCGTCATGATGCAGAGAAGAAAATGCCGTGTCATTTACATCCTTCTGTGTAAGGTATGTTTTCACAGTTTCCAAAAATGGTAAGGCGTTAGAAAATGTAACAGTTTTGATAGGAATCGCATAATCAATTTCTGCATTAGAATCGTTAATCATTAGCTCCAATAAATCAGCAATTTCCTCAACTTCAATTGCACAGATATAGGCAGCCCTTCATCAAACGTAAAATAATTGTCAAAGTATTAAAATATCCCCGAGTTGCGTGGAGAAAGTAATGTCTCCTGTCTATTCAATATTCCCACGACAGGTTGCACTCATAATCCATCTACATCTGTAATGTCTAATAATGGTCTGCACTCTCTCTTTACCATCGAAATTTTCTGCTTACAAGAAAAATCTTTCAGTTCCGGATGAAAAAAATAAGTCATTTGAAAAAAAAAAAAAAAATTTCTAATACAAACCAACACAAAATTTTTTTTTCAGAGGTTGAAATAATTCGTGAATTCGGAGTTTTTTATTCATTACATAGGGTTTTTTGCCTTTATTTTAATCCAGGAAAGAGAAAAATGCGTTAAATCACGAAATTCGCTAAACAAGGGTTCCACTGTACCACATATGCGCTCCCGCGTGTGTGTGTGACGTTGGAAGTAGTAAAAGTATATGCAGGATAACCTTACTTAGTCAAAATATTGCCGCGTAAGTTAAAATTCTGAACAAAAACTATGTCGTTTAATCAAAAAAGCTACAATTCAATTATTGAAAGAATAGTTTCTTAAAGGTTACTTATTCAAACTGCAATTACAATTCTGTCTCAAAGAACAAAATGATGGACAAAAAAAGAAATAAATAGCACCCCTACAAGCCTCTTACTCAAAAAAACATTTCTCAGCGGATCTTTACTCCAATAAAGAAATATGTTGCCAAATTTCTGATCTGTATGTCTAATAGTACAAAAATTGGAATTTTTTTTATCCATATCTATCTGTTTTATTTTTTATCTATCTTTCGCAGTCTACTTTTGGAAAACCCGTTCTTATTGAATCTCTTAATCAGTAAAAATATTTAAAAAACCTGTTTAACAAATTTCAAATCTGTAGGTCTAATAGTTAAAAAAGGGAATTTATTTTATTTATAAGGTGCACCTAAATCCTCTTGAAAGTCGATTTTCAAAAATCTTGTTTTTCGTGGATCACCTCTCATAAAAAGAAACCTGTTTGCAAAAGTCTGATAGCTCAAAAAAGGGGAAATGTTTTGTGTATGACAATATGACAACCCAGCAACCTTCCTTGGATTTGTTTCTCCAAACTCGATTTTAGTGGATCTCTACTCAAAAAACAAAAAAAAAACAACAACAAAAAAAACATGCTAGCAAAATTTTAAATTTGTAGGTCTAAAAGTTCCGGAGATCTCTTAATGAGTACATGAGTGAGTCACTTTTTCTCCTGTATTTGGTAGATATAGTTATAAATAAAATTAAATAAATTAAAAAATATGTAGGAAAACATATTTTTACTAGCATTTTTATTTATGTCAGTAGTAAACACACTTCCCTTTTTTTTTTTTGTTGGTAAAAATTATGATATTAAGAAAACACTCACCATCAACATCCAATCTGACTAACTTTGAGTAAATTCCCGCAAATACCGCTTCTTTCAGGTATACAATCTTGTTACCTCTTAAGTTTACGATAATCAGTTCAGGCATATCAACAAACAAGTCATCTGGCAAGGTTTCGATTTGGTTTTTCCTGTAATTATAGAAAAAAAAATTAATAAAATATAACATAAAAACATAAAATATATGAGATAAAAAATATATTAAAAGTTATATCAATTATTTATTTTTAAGACTTGATACATAAATCATTAAAACTAGAATCATTATAAAATATCGCTTTTTATTATTTGATTTCAAACTCAAGGAGTTGAAATGGTAATTAACAGTTGTATAGGGAGCACTACTAAATGTGTGTCGCCCATCCGGTTTAGTGGTTAGCGATGCTGGCTGCTATGCCGTAGGGCCTGGGTTCGAATTCCGGAGAAGACATGGATGTTTGTAAATGTATAGTGCCTTCGCGGCATGGGGGTACTCTAAATAGCCGTCGAGCCGTATGTCCTTTTATGAGGTTGGTGGAAGGGGAAGAGAGGTGGGAGGCCCCTGACCACTTCCAGGGTGTTCTCCCACAAAATTGGGGTGGAACCGAGCCAAATCGTACTGTCACCTGCATGGTGCTCAAAGCTACGGCTAACGACAGGCGTACAACATAGCCCGATGCCATGATGAATTTCATGGGCCTCTATCTGACTACGTCAGACAGGTGGCATTAGAAACAACAACAACTACTACATGTAGAAAGCTTGCCAAATTCTGGTTTATACTGTTTTCTAATATGATAATTAGAGAGCGCTATTTTCAAATTACACCAATATGTCAATTGCAAATTATTGGATTTTTTACTGTTTTTTTGTTACACTGTTCGCTGGATTTTTGTACAATTTTGTTACAATGATGAAAATTTGGGGAACCGTACTATACCGTCGACCAATATTGTCAGATCAAAAGGTGTCATCAAATGCCACGAAATGAAGAAGAAGAAAACTACTCATGAGCATGGTTGAACACACTAATAATAATGAATAGCATTGGTGACGTTTTTAGAGGTAGTGGAATTGTTCGACGGTATAATACTTACAACTACCCAAAATTCGTCGTTTTGGGAAAAATTTTCGAAATTGTGATTTTATGCTTTTATTTTATAGTCCATACATTTAAGATTCCGAAAACACTCTAGTTTTATTTTTACGATATTTAGAAGCAAAGTTATAACATAATTTGTAAATCGGAAATGGAGTTTACAAAACCGGAAGTACATCCCTACTCAAAATATTTGTAAGATATTGAACTGAATTTTTCAGAACATGTTTTATTTAGTTATATCTGTGTTATGAATCAAAATCTATGTGTATATATTTATGTACTTTATTGCTTTTTTATGGAAAAAGATCATTAATTTTTTAAGAAATCGTGCTTTTGCATAAAATTTGACATAATTAAAAAACTTTCAAAAGTATTACAAATCTTTTAATTCCTAACACATGTAAAGATGTTATTCACGTACTGTATAAATATTATTTGAATACATTCATTAGAAATTTCTGTAAATGCAATTTTTCATCTCAAGTTTCACTAAAAATGACAATTGTTATAGTGTATAAAACTTTCCAGAAAACAGCAGAAGTTTAAAAAATTTCCAAATTAGTTAAACATGAAGCTAAAGAGATCTTGGCCCATAGATATGGTGAGTTTAAAAATGTACAATTAGTAGAAAATTTTTTATATCATATTAAAATCTTTAAATGCATTTTCTGAGAAAATATGTTTTTCAATTTTTTGCTTCATGGTAAAGTTTACTACAGGATTTCTTTTTTAGATATTGAATTGAAATTTTCAGAAAATGTTTTACTTAGTTTTATCTCCAATCTGTGCATATATTTATGTATTTTATTGCACTTTTTGTGAGAAAATAGCATTAGTTTTTTGTAAAAAATTGAGTTCTTGCATAAAAAATGCCCTATTTCAAAAGCTTTTCAAAAGTATCACAAATTTTATAGCTCTAAGCACAGATTATGATTTTATTTATGTACTGCATAAATATTATTTTAATATATTAATTAGAATTTTCAATAAAAGCCTTACCGTAACTGCAATTTTTCACTAAAATTTCACTCAAAATTCCCAATATATCTAAAATTATTTTTAATTTTGTGGAAATTGTACTTGAATTCGTAGTTTTATGCCCATTTCAAATTTAAAAAAGTTTATTTAGTTGAAAATTTATATATTTCAAAAAAAGTGCTCCGAAGGTAGTCACATACCTTAAGTATAAAATCTGGAATTCGCCGATGAAATGCGATGCAAAATAAGCTTTTCCCAGCAGAAGGACATTTTATCGCGACAACTTTTTTAAGATGATGGCTTGGTGACTCAAAGGTAGCGTGCCAACTTGGTGAGCCTGGGGTTGCGGGTTCGATCCCGGCTGGAGTCGATAGATTTTCTGGATGCTAAAATCGTAGGCACGTTCATATGATTATTTGGCATGTAAAAGATCCCTTGAGTATTGACTCTGGTACTCTCGGTAAAATTAAATCATGGCAATATTCAGCATCCGACGAAAGCTTGAATTTGTATTAATTCAAGCGTCTAAATTTGGTAGCGAAAGCCGCCACTAGATGAGACCACCATGAGATGGCTTTCAAATTTGACGACTTGCTCAGTTGCAATCTGCAGCACATTGAGGGGGGAGGACCTTTTTTTTTATGGTGAACGGCCATGCCATGAAAAAGGAAGTAAAAAATAAGACCTAATAGAGGTATAATGTCGTTGCCTGTCGGTGTACTGTTGATCTTCGTGTTTTAAATTAGCTCTCTGGATTTACGATTCCACTTTCAAGAAGCCTTACACTTTATTTATTGTTTAGTCGACGAACTTACTACTGAGTCTTCATGTAAACGACAGGTACACTTAAGCCAAGAAGCAATTGTAAGTTGATAATTTCGCCAATGTTAGTGTTGGCGACAACTCGGAAAAGTAGTTCCCAAACCACATGGTCCCAATAACAAATACGTACCACCAAAATTGTTTTGTTTGATTCCAAATCTTGATTTCTTTAAAAAAAATTTAAATAATTTATTTAATTTTTTATTATTTATTTCATTTATTTTCATTTATTTTTTTATTATTCAAAAATGTTTTAAAATCTTATCGAATCCCGATGAATTTGAACAAATTAATACAGTTAAATGCTTTTAACGCGAAAACGCTCAAGATAAACTACCGGTTAACACGAAATAATACGACGGCCCCGACAAACTACTATGTATTTTCATGCATGTTTTCTCTTAACAAGAAACGATAATCGCTTAACACGAAAAGATTTTCCTTCTGGGAATTAATAAAATATGGAAAACACTAGCCGTGCAAGCGAGATTTAAGAGGGGTGTGATTTGAGAGAGGGTTTAAGAGATGGTTTCACATTTTTCGCAGAAAGGAGGCTAATTTGGCTTTGGAATACCCTCGAAATAGCCTGTGACACGAGCCATTTTTATTTATCTAAGCTACCTTCACCCTCCACCCCTATAAACGCTACACAAAATCATCTCATCTCCTACCAGTTGGCTTTGGAATACGGTGGTTAGTACCCAGCACAGTGTGAGTAAACATCAGCAATATTGGTTCGCGGTTTTTTTTTCTTCCTATTTCAAAATAATCTATTTTAGGAGCACAATGACAAAGAACTCAGGTAGAAAGCAAACTGTTATTTTGCTTCACATGAAGATGGAGCTTCCAAAGGCAGTTGATCAAAAAAAAAGGTCGAAAACGGAAATATATCCAGATTTTTGTAATGCTAAATTTTGCATCAAAATTCATTAAGTTCTTATGAATGCTTTTGTTTCATTGATTTTTATTAAATGCATGCATAAATACACATCCAGTAAATAAAATGTACTGTAATATAAACTTAATTTTATTACATATCTTTACAGTATCTCTTAACACGAAAAAAAACAATTTTCACTATATATGAAAAACGAAATTTAAGGAAGAAGTTTTATTATTAATCAAAAAGTTTATTAATATCTTCAATATGC
This sequence comes from Trichonephila clavata, assembly GCA_019973975.1. Taxonomy (NCBI): domain Eukaryota; kingdom Metazoa; phylum Arthropoda; class Arachnida; order Araneae; family Nephilidae; genus Trichonephila; species Trichonephila clavata. The sequence goes on along the minus strand of BMAO01018912.1, from coordinate 49,452 downwards.
GTAATTCAAAATTATCTGTTGAAAATATAAGAGATCATTTGCGATTTCCTTTTTTTTCTTCTTACAATATAATACAGTTTATAGAAATAATTCAGCAAAAAATTATCTCAAAATTCACAACTAATGTTAACATGAGATCAATGTAGTCACGCTTATATAAAATAAATAAATATATATATATATATATATAATATATATATATATAACTTTGAATATTTTCAAGTAGTTAAAAATGTTAAAATATGTAAATATCATAAAAGGTTAGTTGAAAGACAAAATATTAAATTCCTCATTAATCTGGGAAATTAAATTTGAAAAAAAAATTTTTATCCGAAAGAGCTTTTGTGAAAAATAATTTATACTTATTTAAATATACTGCTTAAGAGAGAAAAAAGTACTCACATAAAACTCATGGATGATAATTTTGCTGGTCTTGGAAACATGTTTCTCTTCAGCGTTTTGATCTGGCTCTTAACTATTCCCACTTGCCTTAAGTCTTTCATATTTTCGAAAAGGCCGTCAGACAAAGATGTAGTTCTCGTTTGAGATAAATAGATTTCTGCTAATCCCTGATTAATATTATTAATGAAATCTTTACCTAATCTTTTGATAGTGACTCCAATAAGTTGCATTATACGTAATTTGGTGAGTTTTTGGAACATGGGCCATTGTATAGCACGCTGAATGCGCACATTGTCCAAGACAAACATATGGACCAGGTTATTTGAGGAAGGCGTTTCATCAAAAAGTCCCGTCAATGTCGTATTTTCAAATGTCAAGCCGAAAACCCTTTTTGAAATCAAAGCGTGTGCTGGCAAGTATTGCAACGTAGAATTTGACAGAGTAAAATGCTTGAATCGTAGTTCACCTGTACGTTCGAAAAGTTCAGTTATGATTTCCATTCTCGTAATACCGGAACACACTATAGAGGGGTCCTGAGGAAATCTGCAAGTACATGGGTGTATTAATTCCGCAGGAGGACAATCTCCAACTACGAAAGTTGACAAACATATAAACAGTAAAACAACTCCTAGGGAGAACAATTTAATGATCATATTGAAGTTGAACTATTCTGAACAGAACTCTTCGATCAAGCGTTCTTCCTTGCCTCAAAATGCTTCAAAGTATCAAAGCAACTACTTATTTCAGCGATTTTAAGCGAAAGCTTATCTTGAAGTTAATATCGAAACATGATTTGAAAGCTGACTCCAGTAATACCTCAGCAAATTATGCGTAGACTTGTCTGAGTTTATGCAATTTTAATCACATGATAGAGCAGATTTAAATGCATGTGTACAGGGATTATATCAAAAGCTTTATAGGCAATTAATTTGCTAACACAATACAATAATTCATGTATAGGGTTTTGGAGAAAAGAACCACTCTCACGCATTACAAGATCTACAGAGATGAAATTTAAAAGGCATGTTTCTTTTGGTGAGTAGAAGTCCGCTAAGAACGGGGTTTTTTTTCGCGGAAATCGACTTCCAAAGATTTGGAAGAGGGTTGTCTGGCATAATAGATAAGAGAATTCCATTTTTTAACTATTATGTAAGGGATTGCCAGTATCATCCCTTACTGTGATAATCGGAAAGAAGATTAGCACAGTCAATACAAATTCTATTTATCAACATTTCCCAATTACGACACAACTTCAACAACTAAAATTGGAAATGCACCAAATACTAAATATGTGAAGCAATCGCGGGGTAGACGAGATATTAGGAGAATCAACATTAAATTGGATCACTTACATCGAAGCAATACGCCTCCTAATTCAGTTCGTTGTAATCCAAATTTAACGTTTAATTGACCAAATTGTCAATCTTAATATTAATCAAATAAGTTACGAAGTTCTCTTGCCTAACTTCACGCTAATCAACCACTGCTGTCTGATAGCTCTCTATCACTCTCTCTCTCATTTAACTCGAAAGTTTAATCTTTATATACAAGTCTTAATCCCATCTTCTTCTTCGGAGAGACGTGTTTTCAACAGAATAAATTTTAAAGACCCATTTTTCCCCAAGAGGACTATTAGCAAGAAGAACACTAATAGACCCGTTATAATAAGAACTACAGATTTTAAGTTATGCAAAGATGTTTTCTTTGTTGAGTAGAGATCATTTAAGAAGGAGGAGGGAAGGGTAACGGATTAAAAAAATAAATATACTTCAATTTTAGAGTTTCTAGTCCTGTCCCTTTTAAATCAGAAAGCAAAGGCTATAAGAAGTTTTTTGAATGCAATCGAAAGTTAAATTTTAAGGATTAAATATCAATAACTTAAAAGTAATATAGTTATACACAACATCATGAAATACACGGGACTGGAAAGTGGTTAAATGAAGAAGCTAATGTCTAATCATTTAATGGAAATGGCTAGTTACTAAATAAAGAAATAATACATATCCCCACAAAATATAATGTTATCGTTCCTAAATAAGAATTGATAGATTAATGTGTTACTATCATTTCATTTCGAAGCTACACAAGGGTTATTGTCTGTTTGCCTTAGGGACCAAGCTCACCCAAAAAGGCTGAAAGATACAAATCAACTTTGCAGGGAAATAATTACCTCATACTCAATTTTAATTTTATTGAACAATTTATTTAGTTGTATTGTTAGTAAGTTTAGACAAAACTTCTTTAAGCAAGTATTGCATATTTATAAAGCACAAAGACATGTAAAAGATCTAAAGAAATACCGATTAACCCTTTATCTACCGCATAGTGATTTACTGCAGGTTTTTTCATGCAATAGTTTTTTATAATCACTACTTTGAAAATTAAGCGATATACATAAAAAAAATACTCAACATTACGAAATTTAATCCGTTAGAACTAATTAATTAATTCGAAATAATCAACTGCAAAATTAGTTATATACACTGTTCACTTAAAACAAATAGTCAAATCGTTTTCTAAGGTCTTCATTAACATACAAAAACAAAATAAGACACTTACCTTTTGACATTTAACTACTTTTTTGGAACAAAAATGACAATCTTCGCAATCCAATCGAAATGTCAGCTGAAAACGCAATTTCTGTTATAAAACTCTATTAGCTTTTCCTGCTAAAATACTAATCATAGAACCCGTGCTGTCATATATCTCGGAAGAGTGGATTTTTGAAAGCATATTCCTGCTATGTGGTCATCAGAGTATTCGTATATAGAAAAGGTTATTCTATGTAATTTTGAAGTGAATTGTACTTATAAGTACCGTCGGTAGATAAAAGGTTGAAGCACACTGGGTAAGAAAAAGAAAGAAATTTAAGTTGCCCATGTAAAGATAAAATATACAACTGATATTTTCATTACACACAGATTTTTAGTTAGTGAAAAAAGAAATGAAAAAAGTTCGCTGCAAAGTACAAATTTAGATTAATCGTTTGTTTGAATGTGAAATAAATACAATCAGAGTAATACCTCGACTTACACTACCCCGACTTTTCGCGAACCCGGAGTTACGCGATTTTCAAATCTCGTCAACTCGTCTTTAGTTTGAGAAAAAAAAATTTTAAATTGTTGAAATTGGCAATGTGATTGAACAAGATGTTGATCTTGCCAGGAAAATAAATTTAGAATAGGATAGTCTTTTCTTTCTAGAACTGCTGGGTTCCCACTATCAGGGGCAAACGATTGATGCCCCTGATAGTGGGAACATAGAAATTCATAAACAAGAGGAAGACTTTCAAGGACTTATATATATAAGGGCCGCGGTAGCCAAGTGGTCAAGGTATCGGATCGTAGCTGGCATGTCATGAGTTCGAGTCCAGTACTACTGAAGACCCGCCGTGTAGGGGCGCGATGCATGTTAAATCTGTCGAGAGCTCAAACGTCCTACCGTTGGTGTGGTGTGGTTGTTAACAGAAAGGGTGCCAGCTCAGGTGTCGTCCTCATCCCTTGACCATGGTTCAAAATTACGAGGTCCGTAGACTAAAAGCCCTTGTGTAGCTAAAAAGTAAGACGTTAATATCCACTCATTCATTTGAAGGATTTGAGTTATTAAACCCAGTTCAATCAGAAGTTCGATTGACGGTTTGGAATTTGACAGAAAGCCTCAGTTTAATTGAGAAAGGGCTACAAATTTTAGAAAATATAGACTTTAACGATCAGTCTTTTTCAAAGAAACGAGGAATAATAATAAAAAAAAATAAAAAAAATGTCAGCATGCTGAGAGGAAATTTTGCGGGGAAAAAAATCTTTGAGCTGTCAGACTACTTTATCAGATTTTATGAAGCGTTCTACATCAAAATAACCTCGGTTTGCGATTTTGTATTTGTGTTATCTTAGATTTTATTAACCATTTTTTCTGTATTATCATTTTCTTTCATCTCTAGACTCAAATAAAAATAATTATATGCATTAACATGCGAAATTATACCCCGACTTACGCAAATGCGAATTACGCGGTTGTCACTCAGTCCAACTTATCGCGTGAGTTTTAAGTATTACTGTATAAGCTTTTATAATAAATGATTTTTTTAACTAAAGGAAATAAGAGCTTAGAACAACAAAACTGGTCTTCTATGGAAAACTATCAAATGTACTCGTGTGCTGCTTCTGCATTTCGACTAGCCATTCCGTTGTCCTTTTGGCTGACGACGGCTTGCATTGTTAAAAATTGTACCTTTGTATATTGTATCTGAGCTTCGAATGGTTACTGTACAATAACTGGTGACCGTCAGACGGATGATATTAAGTAGGGCTTATTTTGGGGATTGCATTGAAATAGCCCTAAATATCCTTCTATTGCTTGGTTTTCGACTACTGACATATTTTTCCTGAATACTCAGTATGGTGCTTTCTTAGTTTCTCATCTACTAAGTGTTAGAAATTGCGAACGTAATTCGAATATCTTATGAATATATCAATATGATAAAATCAATTATATCATGTGTATCGTCATATATAGGAAAATAACACTATCAATGCTTGAAGATTTTTTAATGTTAAATTAGTTTCAAGATTTTGTTCCACCTCTTCGATTTCATACAAAAAATCAGCTCAATCTCTAAGTTACTTTCTAAGTAAAAAGTAGGGGAGATCATGAATTTAGCGCAATTACGCAAATATTTCTTCTGATAACTAATGTAAAACAAAACATCTATAGTCTAAAGTGTAGAAAAAAACAGAAGAAAACTTCTTATGCAAATCAACGTTCATGACGTCAAAAACCAGAAAAAGGATACGAGTACAGAAATCGTGATTTCGTAGAGTTGTCGTTTTTCGTTATCTCAGTGGTGAAATTCAACCTTTCGGCTGTTGTTTTGAGAAAAACCGTAGAAAAATGTCACGGCAAAATTGTCTACAGAAATGCATGACTTGGTGTATTATTGGGAGAATGGAATCGAACAGCTGTTGGGGTGGAAGAAGTGTCCTTTCAAGACTGAAGAAACATTGCATGCTCGAAGTCAACCAGGACAAGGTCGTCCACATGCTACTACAGCAAATAATGACTGATATGCCTTGTTAACAGCTCATCGAGACAGAATATCCAATGAGACGCATATTCTAAGACAGGTTTTTTCGGCAATAGAACGAAGTGTCTGAAGTTAAACAATCCGAAATGGGCTCCATGCAGGTGGTCTATGTTCATGTAGGTCATTGTAAACATTGCATGCTCGAAGTCAACCAGGACAAGGTCGTCCACATGCTACTACAGCAAATAATGACTGATATACCCTGTTAACAGCTCATCGAGACAGACTAACCAATGCGACACAGATTTTAAGGCAGTTTCTTTCTTCAATAGAACGAGGTGTCTGAAGTTAAACAATCCGAAATGGGCTTCATGCAGGTGGTCTGTGTTCACGTAGGTCATTATGTACATTCCTTTGACTTTAAGTCATCGTGCAACCCGAAGAAAGTGAGCTACTAAATATCCAAATAGGATGCAAAGTGATTGGAGGCAAGTGCTGTTTACAGACGAATCCCAATTCAGTTTAAATTATAGTAGTAGAAGTGTTTTGGAATGGCGAGAAGGAGGCACCCGAAATAACTCTATATTCGTTCAGGAAAGATCACATTATAGACGAGGTGGTTAATGGCTGGAAACAGCATAAACGGACGTACTGACCTGCATACCATTCGGAATCTGAGACCCCAAGTAGTATTTTACGAGGAAGCCATTGCTAATTCCTTTCTTTTAATGCAGGATAATGTCAGACCTCATACAGATCGTCTTATGAAGAACTTTTTTGATACTGAAACAATACAGCATATGGACTGGCCAGCATGCTCTCCTGATCTTAATAAATCGAGCATGTTGGGAACACACTCAAATGATGCGTTGTTGTAGGATAAAGGCTTCCTGTTATTGCCCAAGATTTCAAGATCGCACTTCCGTCAAGAAGGGAACAGTATTCTTCAAAATCTTATCGATAAGTCTAATCGCATCCGTGCTAAACAGATCTTCGGCGTTCTTAGCAATGCGGGAGAACCACACACCCTGCATCATTTCAGAAGAATCCGTTTTTTGTCATTTAAATGTAACCAAATTATTAATCTGAAGCGCCATTTCTTATTCTTTATACCATTCCAAAGAATTCAACTCTCCATACAATTGTTTTTTGCTTCTTTTTTTCTGTATTTATTTATTTATTTATTTTTTTGTTAAATCTATATTTTCCATTTTATGCATATGCATGGTTATCGCGCAACGGTTTCTTCCCTTTCTTTTTACTTTCTCCCCTAAGTTTTTTGGGCAGCGTATTAGAATGAATTTTGGAAATAAATTATAAAATGTTTTGATAAGAGTTTTATGATGTTTTAAAAGAGAATCTTCTATTTGGATGGAGAACATTAAATAACATTCAAAATTTTGCAACCACTTGAAGTTATTTAAGCTCTTGCAGTCACCACCTGCTTCTCTAGGTATTTCATGATGTATGACAACATTGTGTGTATCGAAAAACATTCTTACATTCTTGAATTACTAAAACGGAAGTATATTTACCTTGTAAGCTTCCATGCCCCTTCTCCACGGAGTCGATTTCTACAAATCCTACTATTAGCGGATCTCTATTTTACAAAAGTAACATATTTGGAAAATTTCAAGTATATAGGGGGTCTAAAAGATCAAAACCGGGAATTTTTTGAAAACTCCATGTAACCCTCACGAGCGCCCTTGAGAATTAATTTCCGAGAAATCCGTTCTTAATGGAACTCTGCTCAATAAAAAGAACATGGTTGCCAAATTTCAAGTTTGCAGGTCTAATAGCTCAAAAACAGGAATTTATGTCTTTAACACACCACAACTCCTGCGGAGTTTATTTACGCAAAACCCGTTCTTAGCCGATTTTTACTCAGCAACAGAAACATGCTGCCAAATTATGTTTGTAGGTCTAATAGTTACCGAGATCTCTTGATGAGTCACTTTTCGCCTATATATATATATATAGAGAGAGAGAGAGAGAGAGATTAGATTCTTATATATCTATACTGTATTTACTCGAATCTAAGCTGCACTACTTTTCCGGAGTTAATGCTACTGAAAATCAAGTGTGGCTTAAAATCGAAGGCAAAACATTTGTTGGGTAGGGAAATTGAGTTCTGGTCACTTGCTTCAATGACTTATCCCCTTCCGTAGCTTATCTCCAGTCTTCAGTCTATCCTAAACATCGATGTCTACTCGTATTTAGGAATTTTTTTTGTATACGCTTTTTATTTAATCACCTAAACATCAAGATATCAGTAATAGTATCAAGACGAGTTCACTTTGTGCAAATATAAAAAGGGAGGCAAGTTTATATGCAGGAAAAAAAAACGGAAACAGAGAAGTGAGCATTTAAAATTTGACACAGATAAAACAAATATATACTGATAGCAACAAAATGGTATAATTTTTGCTTGCAACTGTTCAACAAGGCTTTTATAATTCTTTTGCATACTTTTATCATACATTCTTTTAAAAAAATTAGGCATAGCAAATGCATTGGATGAAACGAAAGACGACGTCGTGTGGGAAAATTTCGACGCCGGCACAAATTCTGAAATCAGCTGTGACAATGGGAGTGCCGAACCATTTTCAAAACATGATACTGATGGTGAGAAGCTATAGGTTCATCTATGTACTTGAAAGTTTTTAATACTTAATTCAATAATTAAATAAATAAATAATAATTAATTAACTTCATATTATTTCTCATAATTTTTCAAAAATTTCTTAAGTGTTGGGCATTGATGAACCTTTTACTCGATTTTTTATACTTTTTCTCAAAAACGTGTAGAGTATTGATGTTTGCAGCTCAGAATGGATTGCGGATTAGATTCGAATAAACACGGTTTAAGTATATGCGAGTTGTTATATGTATATAACATGGTATATTCGAGATCTATTCCAGCTGTTTTGTTTCTGAAAGAAAGAAAAAAACTTTTAATTGTCAATTAAATAAACTCATGAAGAGTTTATAAATGAGATGTTTTGACTAAGTTTCGAGAAAATTAGAACTGTCTACAGCTCAGATGAACAAAATTAATTACACTTGAAATTCTGCTATCAACTGAAATTTTGAATAGCTAAACAAATAGTTTTTAATACAAAATCGATAAGCAACAGCAAGAAATCGAAATCGCTGAGTGAAAGTTAATCCAAATTGCAGACTAGCAAAAAACTTTAATTACGGATAATATTACTTATAAGTAGTCTCCGTCTAACAAATTACGTAACGTATAAATAAGCTGGAAAATCTTCCTTCTTGCAAAAAGCTTTAGCAGTCCTCTGCGTTATTTCGAAATAAGCTACGATGTCCTCTATATTATTTTTTTGTATTTTTCTCTGTGTTTTTCAGAGTGGAATCTCTCTGAGGATTAAAAGGGAGACAGGATGTCCAGACGAAGAAGATGTTAAACCTTGTATCTGTACCAATTCGCCCTTTACCTACTTATTATGTAAAAATATTAATAATGCTGAAGCTTTAAGAAATGTTTTCGTAAAATCAGAGAGGTACAGGTATAAGGAGGTGAGTGTGACATATTAATTTTAAATCTGTTCAATTATATAAGCTTTATGACCTTTCACCTTTCCAACTTTTTGGTAACTAATTATGCGATTTCACACTCAAAGTGCACATTCTTCTTAAAAGAAGTGTCTTAAGGAAAATAACTCAAAAATAACTAGGCTGAATATGTTGTGTGGTTTAAATTTAATAGTAAGTTCAATAAACTAATTAATTTTTAAGAAATTTTATATTTCTATTTAAAAATAGTTTACTAGAGGTCAGTGGTTAAAATTAATTTCTAAAACGAAATCACAAGGTAAATTATTCTATTCTATATACATATAATTATATAAAAATATATACGTGTGGAATTTATCTCATACTTCTTATATTATTTTATGGATTAATTCTTTAGTATTGTGTTACTAAATAGACAGCATTTTTAGAAACTTACTTATTCTTACATTATGATTTCTTCTTTTTCACGCAGTGATACAGGCAAATATATAGAAGAAGGTTGGCTGGTCTTAAGATTTTGCTCTTAAAGCGTATAATCTAAGGCTAAGAGTTTACTATTATTTTATGCTGTCTTGTTATAATTCTATTTATAGTTATATGTGAATAGCTATATGATTAATGGTAATAAAAATATTAATTCTACATAGTTTTACAGTCATATGTTATTGTTGTCACATATAACAAAAATAGTGGTTTCTTGCAATGCTTTCGCACCAATTACTATGAATTTGAACTGAGGTTTGTAAAATAAACCGAATGAACGCAAAATCAGAAGTTTTACCAACAGAAATTAAGTGCATCTGCTATAATTATATAATGAGAAAGTTGTCTTGGTTCATGACTCATCTGCAAAAAAAAAAATTATCCGTTTAACTGATAACAACAGCAACCTCTCTGCAGACACTCATCAGCAACTCTTACCTTTCTGTAACCTTTCTTATTTTAGTTATACAAATTGTAAGATGATTTGGTTTCTTTCCTTTAATTCATTTTAAATCTTGTATTATAAATAGGACTGCTGATCCTTTAGCTTTTTGACATGGTAGAGTAGTTACCTACTCTTGAGGTTTGGAACTAATTAGTTAGTTTTGAATTACTCTTTGGTGGCTTTTTAACTTGGATTTCTCCACGAAAGACTTTTCCTATGTAAGAGATGTAATAAAGATTACAACTAAAAGCGGCTACTTGCTTATTTGTTAACACATAATTTGTACAATTTTAACCAATAAATACTTTATTAATTTTGATATTTTTTCTTACGATATAAAGTAAGGGTCTTGCTATGAAACTGTTTGTAATTATTTTGTAGCCTGAAACTCAGTTAAAAACTACATGTTGTTTTTTTATACTTGCAGGTTCATATAGAACATTCAACACTACAATATTTGCCATATAACATATTTGAAAAAGTCAAAGTAATTGAGTTGTACCTAAAAAATGTGTCTATAGCCCAAATTTTCGACAGACCACCAGAAGCATTAGATGAATTAAGAAAGCTCCACATTGAAAACACAAAAGTAACAAGGTAAAGCATATTTATGGCTGTTTGTTTTTATTTATTCGTTGTTTTTTCTTTTTCATAATAATTCTTATTTGTCTGAGAAGTTTTGCTTATAAATATGTTGATTTTAAGTGTTTTTAATCCATTTAGGACGCGTTGTGCAAGCCCCACATTAAATTCTAAATTTTTTTAAACATTGTTCTGGGTTTTTTTAATTAAGCTAAAATTTTAATTTTATTTTTCATAATTTATTGGTGATTATGAATTTATTTTATTTTCAATTAACAAGATTTTCTCACCTAAATCAAAGGATTTAATTATTTCTAATTATTTATAAAAAAGGATTTTATTTAAAATTACTTTTATTGTGTTATTTATGCTCGAACAAGTCTAAAAATTACGCTTGGAGCTATTACGAAAACGCTAAATTTCAGCCATCTTTAATGGGTTAAGTAGACGCTTTAAATAATTTATACTTAATTATGATTCATAATATGTTAATAATTAGGTAGTAACTAGTTTCATTTTGAAAAAAATTAATTAAAATACCTTACGTAAATACAATAATGTATTCCTAATATAATGCAACGATGTCTATATTAGTTATCTAAACACAATGGCAAATTGTGTGTGTGTGTGTTACATTCCGGAGATCTCTACTTTAAAATTTTTCTCAATCAAATGTTTTGGAATTCATATGATTTCCGTTAATTCATGAAAGAAAATCAGTTCCTGATGTAATATTGCTTCATCTTATTTTAAAATATACCAACGTGGCAGTTTTTGAGATTATATAGTTGTTAAAAGGATATTTTCCGTAAGGCGGGTAAACTAAAAGAATTGACATGCTTTGCAGGGTTCAAGACTTTCATAATTTAAATAAAATCTCTCGAAAGAAGATTTAAAAGGAGAATTATGACACACATATGTGTATATCCTACAATCTTAGTTCCTAATGGTAAGAGTTTGTTGTTATTCTAAGTTTGTCTTATTTTTGACCTATAATTTATATTTATTTCTTTGCTTTATTAGACTTATGGCAGTTTTGTATATGATTATCGATACCCACACACGCACATATATATGTATATATTATATATTTATATATATATGCGTATATATGTATATATACATATATGCGTATATACAGGGTGGTTACAAACGATAAGACACGATTTTATAAAAAAAATCATATTTACTGCATATATTACAATAAGTGATACATGAACGTAATGATAAATATACAAAGTTTTTCCCCCATCAATGACCAACAGCACATTCAAGATCGCTGACAATGATAGATAAGAGTCCGGTAATATGATATACTATATGTTACCGTTAAAGAGTGAAATCCGCTATTTTATAGAATAACTAGGTATTTCATGAAATAACTAGAAAAGTCTGTTAAAATATATAAAATTACTTAACTGAATGATTTAACTAGGTTTTCTATAGAATAACGATTGCTTGATCGTTAAAGTATGAAATAAGTTATGGAAAATGCTGGGGAAGGATTTTTCCGATTAGGAACAACAGATGGCTGACTAAAACAGTTCTACTTTACAGTTCAGTATATGAGATATGGAATTAATTTCCCTTGTAGAAGTTCCGAATATTGACACAATGCTTCGATCTATTGCTACAGCTCAAAGTTGCAACTCTGGACAAGGATTTAAAAAGTGCTCGTGTAAAAATAAAAAGTATACTTATTCCAAAAATAATGTGCAATGCGGTTCAAAGTTTTATCATATTAACCCTTGCTCTAATAAGTAATGAAAAATAAATTAGAGGTATATGTCATAAAATTTAAATTAATATTCACTTGCATTTTGCTTGAAACGGCTACATTAAGGCGATAATTTATCAGTCGTTTAGCTTAAATAGGAGGCACCATTTGAAGGTGACTAAAACCATCTCCCAAGTGCTTTCAGTATTAGTTATCCTGTTGGAAAGTATTGTGACAATTTTGATGGTGAGATAGCAGCAATATCATTTGCTATTGATAAATTGGAAAGCATAATATCTGAATATAGTATTGTATTCTTCATCGATTCTCAAGCTGCCATTTTGTCTCTAATAAACTCAAGATATAATGAAAACGCTCTAGTGAATTCCTGCAGAAGGAAATTAGCTGAACTTGGGAAGTCTAGAGAAAGCATTGCCCTCCAGTGGATTCCCAGCCACTGTAACATTTCTGGAAATGAGAAAGCAGATAGGCTTGCTAAAGAGGGATCTTTCATGTCCCAACCTGACTCTCCCTTGCTTCTGCGTAACATCAAAAGAATCATTTACAGTAAACTGCAAATTAATAGAGTCTCCCTGTAAAAGGGAAGCAGCTGCTGGTAAAAGGTGGAGTATCTTGCTTAACAAAAGTGGTAGAGTTCCCAGTTCCCTGCCTCGATCTGTTGGAGTGGCATGCTTTCGTCTACTTACTGGACATGACTACTTGCAAAGACATTCACATCGCATTGGAGTAAAGAATTCTGCTTGGTGCCCTGTGTGCAACTAGGGTGAAATGGATGGTGACCGCCTCAGACACTGCCCTATTGTTTTAAAGATTTTTGTAGACAACTCAACGGAGACAAATTTTAATTCTTTTTATGCTTCGTCATCATTTTATTGGGCTGCTCGTCGACTAAGGGCAGAGATGCCGAAGACGGGCGTAGGATAAAAAAAACATTTTGCTTGAAATAGTTTACACGGTGCTTTTATGAAGCAGCAGTTTTTCTACCCAACAAGTATGTTTTGATAATATTTAAATATAACTATTTCTGCAACATGTTCTTTTCTCCCTTTATGTTCAACTAATGTGAGCAATATGAGAAATACTAAATCATATCATTTGCTTTTCCATATATTTATCAATTAATCACCTGCAAAAGGGGTGAATGTATTTTTCGAAAAATTATAACTATTTATCTTCAATTTATTGTTGAAATAACTTTGAAGTTATATTCATTTTTCATTTTTACGATCTATCATTATTTCATAGAATAACTAGGTAAAGTATGAAATTTTACATTAAACTGCTCTTGTCATGAAATATATTATTTTAATCATAATTATAAATAATAAAATATAAATACATAAATATAATATATATTATGAATAATATAACATAATAATAAATATAAAATATAATATATATATATATATATATCCTAGAATAAGCTCTGTGAGCAGAAGTTTTTAAAATCTTTTGGAAGAATCCTTTTACTGGGTAATTCTTTTGATATTTTTCTGCTTAAACATTTTGGGAGAATTTTTTGCTTAATAGTAGTCGGTTGTTCTTTCATATTTCTATGAGATTTTTTATACTTTGGATTTTTTATACTTTGGATTTCTTATACTTTGAATTTTTTATACTTAGAATTTTTATACTTTAAATTTCTATTTATTTTATTTTGGTCTTTCCTACCGAGTTGCAAAGGGGGAAGGTTGGCGCCTTAAAACTAGTTTAACCCCACTTATTCGGTCCTAAGTCCGAAATTGCATTTTGACTCGCTAGGTTCTTATTTGTATTTCATTAGATTTGATCTTAATTTTTTTTTCCTGTTATGTTCTATATTTTATATAAATTTCTTCCATATATATATATATATATATATATAATTTCTGATAAGGTACATAATCAGAATATCATGGGTTTATTCAATTTTATTCCAGCAATAAGTATTATTTTTGTATTAAAATACATTTCACCAAAGTTTATTATCTTACAAAATATTTTTAATTTCAGAGGTATTGTCTGGGAAATCTTGGAACCACTGAAGAGCTTACGAATCATAAATATTTACTTCAACAGCATCAGAAACTTGGGAAGAGATTTCAGTAAATATGTCCCGAAAGATTTGGAACAACTTACTTTCTACGCAACAGAAACTAGAACAATTAAATCGGGTGTGTGGCATGTTTATTTTTTGGTTTCTGATCCAGTTTTTAGCAAAAATCAGTAGTATATTGTATAGTATCCTTTACATGGTTACTATGTTAAATAAAATGCCTAAATACGAGTAAGGAAATTGAAGCAAACCAAAATTCGTACTAATATTGAGAATAAATGATCAAATGACATTGCAAACCTATAACAGTATATCAATAAATTGACATCAGAAGTGAAATAAACATCGAATCCTAATTAATAATAATAAATTTCAGTTAACTTTTAAATGAAGATTTGAACTGCAGCCACACAGATTCCAGTTGTATAATAAGGCTAAACAGAGCAACGCATGAAGTTTCACGAGTCTTAAATCTAACTCGCCAATTCTAATTCAAATAATAAAAATCAATCTTTTTATTTACAACAGTAAAAATCTCTCTTTACAGAGTGAGAGGCACAATCTCATAATTCCCTTTTTTCCACTTCATATCTCTTTAAATACGAGGCGGGACCCAACAGTAATCAGAACCGAACTGTTGCTTGCATATTCTTTGTATTTATGGGTGAGTGAGTGAATATTAACGTCGCACTTTTCAGCTACACGAGGACATTTGGCGACGGACCTCGTAATTTTGAACCATGGTCAAGTGACGTGGACGACGCCTGAGCTGGCGCCCCCCTCTCCTAATTACCTCTTTGTAATTAGGAGTTGTGCTGTTAGGTGGTGTTAGTTAGGAGTCTCCCTCGACCGTTAGTGAACTGACCTCCGTCTGAGTTAAGTGGATTGGTTGTGGTGTTATGTGCGCTCCTGCTTCAACCCTTTGGTTATTACTGAGATGGCCGGACACAAAGAACAAACAGTATGTAGGAAATTTTGCTTTCTGTTCAGAGGAACCAGATCAGGTGAGTAGGATGGATAAGGAACAAGAACCATGTTGTTGTTTTTCAAAAACTGTCCGACCACCAAAGTTGTGTGGGATGGAGCATTGTCGTGTGAAGCAACCAGTAACCATTTCTCCTCATTTCGGGCCGTTTTCATCACACACTCCCTCATATAATCTGCGTAAAGCATCCAAATAAAAATATTGGCTCTGTGTTTGTCCTAATGGAATGATCTCTTTGTGGACAATGTCATGTACATCAAAAGAACAAATGAGCATTATCTTCACAATGGATTGTTCTTGACAGTTTGGAGTTTTTCCCTGGCTCGATGCTCGCTTGGATTCTGGATCGCACCAAAACTCATCCCCAGTCACAATTCGTTGAAGGAAATTTGGATAGCTTTGCATTTCACTTTTCAAGTCGCTGCGAGCCTTCATGTGGTTTTCTCTTTGATCACATCTGAGGAACCGAGGAACAAACCTTGCAGGCCGCCATCTCATGGGCAAACCTTCAGTTAAAATTCGCTGGCCCGTGCTCCATGACTCATTATTTTTCTCAAGAACTTGGTCAGGTTTTTTTTCTGACGATCTTCATAAATTGCAATTTGATTTTGGCAATTTTTTCGTCATTTTTTCCTGTCGAAGGATGCTCTGGGTGGGGCATGTCTTCAATTGAAATGTTGCCAGATTTTAAATGGGAAAAACCCCTTCTAGATCTTTGAATTTCCCAAAGCATCATGATTAAAGGCTTGCAGAAGCATCCTAACGGTCTTGGCTGCAGTTTTTTTAAACCGAAAGTAAAATTTCACATACACTCTTTATTCTTTGTTGTTGGCTTTTCTCACCAATCGCCAAAGGGTTGAAAAAGAAACTCACACAATGGAGCACCCCAAGCAATCAATTTAAATCAGACTGACACCAGTTCAACAAAGGTTGCAGGAGACCCCCAATTAACGCCACCTAACAGAACCACTTCTAAATACAAAGAATACGCGCTCAACAATTCGGTTCCGGTTATTTTGGGGTCTCCCCTTGGTAGTAGTCGAAACCTACATCTATCACGTTTCTTCACGAGGCGAGGTTCTCAAATCAATCAAACAATCCATAAAATAACTTTCCCTACAGTTTAATTCGAAAAGAGTTGTGAGAACTTGCAACAAAATAAAAAGTATTTTCATTCTTTTATAGCAATTGGTAGTATCTTGTAGAACTTAGGCGGTAATTTATGATATTTTTTGTACGAATATCTGAGATTCCTATCTGAGAGAGAGGGAATGAGGATACACTTTTTAACCAATTAATCCAGAAAAAAAATTCTCCCCGTCGTCAGACAGTAGGCATTTTTATTTCTTGATGTTCCGACTAGAAATTACTGGAAGCGTCAAGGAACCAACATATAGCCCCTCTGCTAAGATGAAGAGTTTCCTCAGTATTATTATTTCTAATTCCTCTAGCTAGTAGGTACTGGTACAGATCCATGAGAATATATATGAAAATGTGAAAAAAGGGGCAATTTTAGTTAGGCTGAAAATCTGAACCACTGATAAATCTAGATTCTTTTCTGCCTTGTAATTTTGAACAAGGTCAAATGGCGAGGACTTCATTTGAGCGGTACCTCGTTCTTTCCAGCCCTGTAGCTGCTACTTGAGGGCTTTGAATTACAACTAGTTTAACGAGCGGGGGCACTTATATCTTCGTAGTATTTTACTGAAATCAGAAATTGAACTCAGGATTGGTCTTAAAAGTCCTCGGTCAGGACACTGATGGCATGTCTATTAGAATATTTAGGCCTCAGAGCAGGATCATAAGAATCTCTCACAATGGTTACAAGTTCTAGTCGAGATAACGACTGTATTTTTGACGCATGTGCAAGATTTATTGATACAATTTTTCGTGATTTATGAGTAAGCTATCTTCGTTACATTTCGAGATAAATTTTAAAGGGGATAATTTATCAGAACTTTTAGGTTAGGCTTCCATTAATTAATAAGTGAAGGACTTTCTTCGACTGATTTGCAACTTCTAAAACATTTTATAGGTATAACTTATAATAATAAGAAAGTGAAGTATGTTTCTCTCTTCAAGGCACATTTGCTGAATTCACAAAACTGGACAAATTAGCTGTTGATGCGTGCAACATAACCAAACTAACGAGAGATATCTTTCCTGTCCCATTTAATGGAAGAGTTCTGTATTTTAAGTAAGAATGATATATTTTTATTTCATTATTCCAACGTATTAACGTATAGCATTTTATACTCTTATTTTCTTTTCTTAAAATAATATTGTATTTTTAGGAGAAAATAAGAATACTATTGCAATTAATATTAAAAATTTATCAATTCATCTATTTATTTTAATAATATTTTAAAATTACATATAGGAAAATGAAACTACTAGAAAACGATAAACTCTAGAAATCAATTAATCCGGGAAAAGGTGCGCACTCGATACCAATGTTAATGATCGCGTTGGATGACTGAGTCACCCCGAATCCTTTTTTACAATTGTTTTTATTGTATACGATAAAAATAGTAATTCCAGTGAATAATTTAATTAAAAGACAGAACACTTTTCTACTTTTAAGGACTTTGATTTTTCTTTGATAATTTGCGAAAAAATCCAATAATTTGAAGTAAATGTTCGTGATTTTACAAATCACACACACTTTTCACTGACATTACAAGATGGATATTTGTAGGCAAAAATTGTCATATTTTATTCAAGTTATTGTAGTTTTATAGTCCTTGGTGATCTACAAATAGCATGTTGAGCTTTTTCTTGCGTTTGTTTTTTTCACAGGTGTGGTATACTTGTGGCTTTATATATTTCTTGGTGGAAGTTTTAGATAGCATTTGAAAAAAATTCTTTCATTTCACACGTTTCATGTTCATCACTTTTCTTACATTTACTTTCGCCATCGTGATTAATATCCATTATTTCATCTCAGGTTCTTCCCTTGCTTGATTAGTTTCAACTTCATCCAATAGATATCTCCCAAATGCCCATGTAATACTTTCTATTCTGTTCGTTTACATAATGAGTCGTTCAACACGGCAATCAAAAGCACTTCGTTTACAGGATAAAAATGTAACCTCTCCGTAGAAAATATTTTGAAATAAAAGTGGTCGCGTGGGGAACTTAGTCACCCCACGTACCTTAAGGTTTGTCAGAAAATGTTTGCCACTCCCAAAAAAGAGGGAGATATGTGACAAATACATTTTAAATCCCATGAAGACTGTCACATTGGAGGATATTCTCAAGGTTATTGGTAACAAATAAACAATTTTCTCAGAATTAAAGATTTCGTGATCCTGGGGTGACTCTGCACCCCACGCGACACTCCCTGGTTTATTAATCTCTGGGCTTTTTGAATGAAGAGTAAATACGCTGCTGGTGGTCCAAAGTGCAATAATATGAAGTAACCATCCAAAAGGGTTAAAATTTCAACCAGGTATGTATGTACCGCGATGGTATATGCAAAAGATTATCATTTCAATGCGGGTGCACATTATGCGCCCTTGTGGTGCCACAAACAAATGCTGAAAAAGGAAGGAAAAACAACGTTTTGAAATGCTGGATTTGCTACTTTATTTTGTTAAATGAATGAAAAGTTTTAACATGTCTCGTCGAAGAAGGATATGAACGTCATTCCAAGCACGTTACTGAGTTCAATCGAGATAGAATTGTTACCTACAGAGAATGGGATTATCCTTCCAAAAAATTGGTGATCTTTCCCGTTGTAATCAAGTAACAATGATCTGTAACCTATAGATATAGGGGGAAATGACTGATCAACACAGTATTGATTTTACCGTCTCGTCTTACCACTACACGCGATGACAGGAATATTGAGCGTATGGATCTCCTCAACAACACCAAAGGCCATATTATAACAAATACAGTTTGATGCAAGGCATTCTATTCATTGATACCACTTGACGTTGATTATAATACTGGGAAATATTCACTAGTCGTCCATTGCTGCGATTATCTTTGTCTCAAAACTGCAGGTTTTATGTTTGCAAAAGAACATTGAATGACAAACATGGATGACCAAATGGTACAAAATTGTCTTTACAGATGAATCACGATTTTGACTACAACCCCACGATTCTCTGTGATTAGAGTCTGGAGACACATGATAGGGAGAGGCTGATAGATGTTGCTTTATGCATCGCTATACTGGTCCCGCATTCGGTGTTATGGTTTGACTTGGTATTAGATTCAACTCTTGTAAACACCTATTATGTGTTGCTGATACAAGAAATAGTTAACTTCATAAATAGGTTTTGGAGTCCTTTCCTTCAGAGCATGCCTACGGCCAGGGACGTCTTAAGACTCTTTGAGGTCCTGGGCCCAGAGAAATCTTAAGAGTTTTGAGGCCCTGGGACCCTTATCAAAAGTAGGCCCTACCTGAAATCTTTAAGAGTAGACAGTATATAGCATGTATTGTTAAATACTCGTTCAAATGGTAGTTTTATACAAATAAATGTGCACAACTCACAATCTCAAAAGCCTAGGCACAAACTGGCTCGACCGATGACCGCATTTCGACTCAATGAGTTGAATGATTGTTTGTAGTATTAGGCCTAGGCCTAGACATGGACAACGGTCATCACATAATAATGCAGTTTTACCACTTTTGTCAATTGACATGCAGTTTGAAATTCCCTGTTTCTTTGTAGAATATGATCGGGAATAGTATTTGGCCATTAAAATTATCCGAATCATGATCTTATTAAAACAAAGTCGAGAACGAAATGAGGCCCTGGGACCGGGCCCAGGTGGCCCATGTCTTAAGACGTCCCTGCATACGGCTACATTCCAACTGGACCATGCGTGGTCATACGTGGCACATAGTGCTTAAGACTTCTTTCAGCCCATCAAGTTGCGTTGCTGCATTGATCCATATGTTCTATCGATAAATCGTCTATCAAATATGTCTGGTCGATGATTGGACAATTACTGACCCGGCATACATTACCACAGCTACATCAGATCAACTTTGACCATACTGGTAATTTGAGGAGGTAACATGTGCTGTTATACGCCAACAAGATATTCAAAGCCTATTCCATTCAATACCGAGCTGACAGAAACGTTATTTTCATCCATGAAAGCAACGCAAGTAACATTAAGTATTAATTTCACTGCCTTTTGTCTCGAATAAGACTGTATTTTGAATCATTTCATCTTTTTACTGTATGTTATCTCTAAATTTGAGTTTGATATTTCTTGTACTTTTTGTAGCAGTGTAGTTGCTGAATTCCACTGATTAAGTTTGATTTTTAAGGGTGATTAAGTAACTGATTCTGTTTTAGTAATTGTTTTGAACTACAATTTTTTTTTTAAAAAAAGCTAATAAAAGACTATATTTTATCTTGTTGAATTAAAATTCGATATATATTTTTTGTTGTTGTTAAGAACTACAATATTCCAATCATACAACATTTCATTCCATAATTTTCAAGCTGTTTGGAGACATGAACATTTTTCTTATTCGTTTCACCGCAGAAAATAGCTCAAACATATATAACTATACAACTAAAATCCTTTCTGACGTACAGTAATATGTTTCAAACTATGTTTTTTCTATTTCAGTGACAATCAGTTGACGAAAATACCAGATGATCTTTTCACACAAATGCCAAATTTGCAGACTTTAGGTCTTAGAAATAATCGAATTGGTACAATAAAAAAGGAAGCATTAGATAATGATGCAGCTCGTCTCTCATATTTGATGCTTGATGGTAAGTAAATTATATATACAGCTAATTTTTTTTAAAAAATCTGTTTAAGTTTTTATTTTTAAGGCTACATGGTACGATTTAAGCAAAAAATTTTAATCTATGTGTATACACTATGTAAAGAAGATTTTGTGCTCAAAATTTCATAAAAAGCTAGACATTTAATTTTTTAAGGAAAAAACTTAAAATTTGTGAAGTGATTTTAAAATGCTACTCCACTTACAAAAAATTACATACACGCATGAAATTTGATTCACAAGTACGTCAAACTATGAATAACAAAAGTTGGTATGGGTTTTACGATAACATGATTGGTATTCGCACAGTACTACTTTTTATGAATGCTTATTGAAAATTCCTTAAAAAATGTACAAATTCTGAGTTCAATTATTTTTTAAAAAATACCTATTGCTTTGATTCAAAAATGCATACCAACTTTTGTTACATGTACTATTGTCAATAGGTAAAAAAAAATTCAAAGCATTAGGCACAATAGAAAAAAAGCCTTAGCATTTTAAATGAAGACAAACTAGTTATTTTATCTTTCCGAGATAAGTAAGTTTAAAGTTTTGATTTGCCGTAGTGATGTTAATAAAAACGAACGCAAAAGCTATCATAATTCTGTGTTTTTTAAGCTTAGAGCTTTCATATTTTGTCAGGTCATAGAAAAGTATATAAAAATAATTTAAGCTAAAAAAATAAATTTGATTTTTGAACGATTTTTGTCAATTGAATCGTACTGTGTCTCCTTAACTTCTGATTCGTAGTGGAAATCGTTTTCTGTTAAAGGTTTCTTTCTGATTATGGATTGAGTTGTAAGTAACAACTCTACAGAGAAGTCTTGATGATAGCACAACATATTGGAATGTGACTCCGGCATTAACATACATATATTAAATATAGTCCCTAACATAAACTACTGTTACTGACTAATACCTTGGATGGTTTTTGACGAAAATAATTTTTTTTCATAAGTAAAAGCACTCTTTATTGTCGTTATGCTATTGTTGGAAATTGAGCACACCATTTACAACATGCAATACTAAACACAATATATAGTCATCACGGTTACTTTAGCAAATTCTGCACACTATTATTCACTACATACTATACATAATCAGTGATACGCACAAGGAAGGAGGGGGTCCATGGATCCGGACCCCTCCATAGCCCTTGACTTTTTTCAATTGATTTTAATCCAATGTATATGGTACGTAAAATTTAATTAAGTATTTGTTGTTAATTATTTATATTATTAATTAATGTTAATTATTTATTAAATTTACTTTTTTTTGTTATCGACAATCGATAAAATGAAAAAAAAATGTTTGGTGGCGTATTGAAATATGATACAAGAATGGTGAACTTTCGTCCTTGGACCCTCCCTCTCCCTTGAAAAGTTCTTGTGTGCGCCACTGTACTGAACACACTATTTCACAAAGCACACCTGATGATTTAATAATTATATCTCGTCATATTTTAGTCCATGTTGATTCCCTCTAACAAATTAAAAGGAATCTTCCAACTGGAAATCTTTCCTCTTAACCTGAAAAAATTATCCAAGCTTTATTTGGCGAGTGAAGTTCTATGAATATAGTAATGTAATTGTACATAACGAAACACACACTTACCCAAGTATTTCTATGCCTCCAATTCTCAAGTATAAGATCAAAAACTACTACACAATTGACTTTTAGCTTACAGTTAATGTCTATATCCAGTTTTAGACCAAGTAACTGACTCTTTCATTGAGCCACTGACAGCGATAGCTCTTGGTCCCTTTCATATTTGTTCAATCGATTGCTGCATGTTAAATTGTAGTCTGACTTTATATTGTTCTAGCTGTTCTATATGTAATGTGCTTTTATTGAAAAAAACATGTGAGTGGAAAATTTGTAATTTCTGTTTGGAATTAATCACTACACACTTTGAAATAAGGAAATAAATTACAATAAATTTGGTGACCCGAACATGATCTTGTAATAACTGTCATTCGTAAATAAGCTACAATACTGGTATAAGGTGTAACAATCATGAAAAATGATTAGTCCGTCTTTCCCTGTATCCCATCATGTTTTAAGGGGGTATGTTCACGAAACAGGATATGTATCTGAGTAATGTTAAAAATAGGTGTTTTTAAGGAACATTTATAAACATTGAATAAAAATCTCCAGTTTCTTTTACTGAATATTCTTTGAACCATAATCAGAGATTTTATGGATAGGGTGTCTAGTTATTTTTTTAAAAATATTTTTTGCACAAATCTGGTTTTTTTTTTCAAAAACAGTGAAATTTCATCATGTTTAATGCTATAAATTAAGTCATAATATGTTTTTGAAAAAATCCCTCGATTAAGGTATTTATTAAAGTGTAATTATTAATTATGCAAAGTTATAAGCTGTTAAATGCAGTAGTTTAGGAACAAATGTTCCTTATATGATAAAAATGTTAGCTTTGAGATAAATGGATTTTAGTAAATGATTTAGTAGACTTTGAAAGGTGGTAAAACATTTTTAAAAAAATATTAAAAATACTTCTACTGCACGTATAATGATAATTTTTGCACCATTAGAAGCGTAGAAATTCATATTTTATTAAATTGACAAAAGTGAAAAATGTGTTTGGGGGGGCGAAATTCATGAACCTACCCCCTTAAATATTCGATTTTATTGTAACATATTAAACGACAGCAATTTGGAATTTTTAATGAAATTGCAGGTACATTAATCTTGCTCAAAAAGGGTTACCATTTACATAGTTTAAATAAACATATTGTTTATTCCATTAACGATTAAATACCTTTTCGAAAAATTTAAGCTTACACAATACCTTAAAAATAAAAAGAATATCAAATATTTTTGGCATTTTGTTCGTTGCTCACACAGTTAGAAAGCTTATCTCAAAATTCTAGATCTGAGACATTAACTAGCTTTAAAGATATTTAAAGTTTTCTGAGTGTTGTTAATTCCAAAATGCAAGCTCTTACGAATTTTAAAAGTTTCTTTCTTAGACTTTTATTTTGGTCGATGCAAGTTTTTTTTTAAATTCCCTAAGGCATTTTAATGTTCAAGGTATAGCTTTGAAATTGTTTGCAAATACTTTTATGTATATGTACTATTAGAATGAGGATGTATTTTTTGTCTGGCAGTTCTAATTATTTTTATTGATATGGAAGTTGATATTTTTAGAATGTTCGTGTCTTAGAAAAGAGCTAAAAAATAATTATGAAATTTCAACCAAGAATCAGATTTTGAATTATGTACTTGCAAGTTTTGTATCCATTAATTTGAAAAATACAAATTACTACTAAAAACTATAAAAAAAAATTAGGTTTTCCTTTTTTTAAAAATTACATTAAGGACTTTCAAAACTGACTTTTTTCATAATTAATTTAATAACACATGACACGAAAAGACTTTTTTTTAATATTACAGTGTACAAAAAATACTTTAAAAAAAGCATAATGTAGTCTTAAAAATTTAAGTACTTCATTAGCGTTGGGGCCATGCAAGGATTTCAAATTTAACGACTTATTTTTTTAGGTAACCCTCTGAAATGTGATTGCGAGTTAGTGTGGTTAATGCACAGCAGACCTCAGGTTTTGCAAGGAAAGTGTGAGTCACCCAAGAAATTACATGGAAAAGAACTGAAGGATCTTTCAGCGAGTGATTTCAACTGTTGAAAAGTTTGTAACAAAGATACAAAAAAATAAATACTTTTTAATAAAGTTACTGTAAAATGTTTGATACAAAAAAAAAATTCATATTCTAGAATAGAGTGGAAAAAGAAGTTAAAACACGTTTATTGATCATGAATATGATGTTTTAGTGTATTCCTGCTACACATATTCAATTTAAAACAAAAACAAAAAATCTTGAA
The DNA here is from genome assembly GCA_019973975.1 of Trichonephila clavata. Classification (NCBI taxonomy): domain Eukaryota; kingdom Metazoa; phylum Arthropoda; class Arachnida; order Araneae; family Nephilidae; genus Trichonephila; species Trichonephila clavata. The sequence continues at coordinate 24,599 of BMAO01018912.1, read as the reverse complement.
ATATATTAAATGTATGTATAGCATCAGTGATCGGAATCATTCGTCTATATTTTTCCTGGGTTTTATCACAATACGTAAATAATATTTTCTTACTTAAGGTATCCGACTACTTGCGACAACATTTTTTTAGAAAAATGGAGATATGGAGATTTTTTTGTTGTTTTTAGATTTGTTTAGTACATTTCAAGAAAAATATCATAAAATTAAGAGGAGAAAAAGAAATTACTATTACTAAATTGGAAAATTTACAAAAAATTAAATAAACAGGGCCCATTCTGTACCAAAGGTTTATGAACAAATTTTCAATTTTTCAACTCTGATGTGTTGCTATGTTATTCATTTTTGAAACGACCTTCAGGATAAGAGATATTTTAAATTTTACAAAAACTAGCGCACTTTATCTTAATTATTATATGAAATTGCTTAAAAAAATAATGATTATATTAACACAAGGGACTGTAAATTTCCTAATAAAAGAGTGATTGATAAATCTGAAGGTTAAAACAGAACTTACACAAAAAATTTCAGTAAATTATTTTCAAAACTTTTTCATCAATCACTGGCCCCGTTTGAGCATTTTCAAAAACAAAATAAATTCCATTTCGAGTAAAACGCGTTTTTAAGTATGACATCTTGCTTATAGTAATGGCATCTGCTTCTACTAAAACATTTGTAGTTTTTTTTCTAGTGAATGGAAAATAATAAACTTGGTATTTTTATAAAGCTAATAAGATAGCCCAAAAATAAAATTATAAAAAAAATTGTCAATTTTTAGCAACATTCACAATTTTAGGGTAGTCGAATACCTTAAATTAAGTGTTAAACAGTTATACTTGCTTCTCTGAAATAACTCACTAATGCAAACTCTTTCTGCGAAAGAAACCCCCACATTCACTCACTTATTCAGAGTAGCATGCACATACCTCTTATGGAGGTGCTTAGATATATTTTAAGAAATCTGATGGCCTGGGGGGGATTTAACCCCCTAAACCGAATCCTTGTTTACTCCTTTACTCATTCACTCACTTGAAAAAATAAGTACTTGTATAATTTCTCTTTCCAAGGTTTGGCAACAGCCAGGGACGACTTAAGACTCTTTGAGGCCCTAGGCCTAGAGAAATCTTTTGAGTATCTGGGGCCTTATGCAAAAGTAGGCTCTACACGAGACCTTTACAGGCAGGCAGTATATACATCATCATACATGCATCATCGATTACTCGTTCAAATGGTAATTTTATGCAAATAAATGTGCTCGACCCACAATCTCAAAAATCTAAGCACAACCCACTCGACCGATGGCCGCATTTCGACTAAATGAGTTGAATAATTCTTTGTAGCATTAGACCTGGGCCTAGACAAGGACAACGATTATCACATAATAATGCAGTATTACCACTTTTTCCAGTTGACATGCAGTTTGAAATTCCCTGTTTTTCGGAGAATATGTACGGGAATAATATTTTACCATTAAAATAATCCGGATCAGGATCGTATTAAGACAAAGTCGAGAATGAAACGAGGCCCCTACTTAGGACGAGGCCCTGGCCCCGGGCCCAGCTGGCTCATGCCTTAAGATGTATCCAGCACTGAATGAGGGGTATAGTAAAAAACACTTCTTTACAGCGTATCACTCGTCTTCCCTCATAGTCTTTGGTGTGTAGCAGATCGTTACACATGGCAGCTCCATTGTCGATCTGCACCAAGGAGGAAAGGTGGGCAGTGATTCACTTTTTGTTTGTGGAAGGAGGGAAAGCTGCGGAAATTAATTGTCTCTTGCAAGCACAGTATGAGGACAGCTGTTTATCACGAAGCCAGATCTACGAATAGATAGAGTGCTTCAAACAGGGAAGAGCTTCTATATGTGATGACGAAAGATTGTCATCTATGTCAACCACCGAAGACAATGTACAAGTTGTGGAGGGTATACTGATGGAAGGGATGGAGAGAGAGAGAGTATCCAGCTCAAATTTTCACCTCCCGCCAACAAAAAGAGAATCACTGCCCTTATTTCCTCTTTGGTGCAGATCGATAATGGAGTTGCCGTGTTAAACGGTCTGCTACACTCCGACAACTTCGAGGGAAAACGAGAAGTGTTACCAATTACCTTTATTTAGCACTGGATACAGTTACTGTTGCTAAATCTGGGAAAAAGAATTTGTACAAGTCCTTTACTTTTTGACTTTTCCTCTTACTTACGATTGTCTTCGTCTTAAGGAGAAAGTCCCGAATTTGGAATATTTTTTCGGATATAAAAGGGCTCAATAGTAATATTATATTTTGGCTTTAATATCATGAAGTGTAATACACAGCCTGATTTATTCTCATTTCGATGCAAACTGATATTTTGTTTTCTTGTTAAAATGTACTTCGCATTTTTCTCGTATGCCGTAGGGCCGTGGTAGCCCAGTGGTCAAGGTATCGGATCGTGGCTGACATGTCATGAGTTCGAGCCCAGTACCACTAAAGACTCGCCGTGTAGGGGAGCAATGCACATTAAAACTGTTGAGAGCTCAAACGTCCTCCCGTTGGTGTGGTAGTTAGGAGAGGGGGTGCCAGCTTACGTGTCATTCTCGTCACTTGTCCATGGTTCAAAATGACGAGGTCCGTCGCCAAAAGCCCTTTTGTAGCTGAATAGTGTGACGTTAATATTCACTCACTCACTTGTATATCGTAATGCTAAATGAACATGCAATTTATATGTTAAAGGAAAATTACTTATAAATTGAATCTTAGAAATATTAAAAATGCTCTTTTAATAAACATTTGTATGAATTGCTTCGTTGCAAATTTTCATATTTTTCTGTGCGAAAATGAGTCCCGGGTTGAATTCAAGCTCTTCCACATTTGACGAAGACGGCCTTAAGACTGATATTTATTCACTTGTGCATTTTATTAAAAATGCACAAATTTTTGAAAAAATTTGTAAGAAGATTTAACGAATTATCTTCTCTTTTTTCCACTAATTATTAAGGGAAAACTTTTTCTAAACGTAGTAACCACTGTGGCCTAGTGGTTATGGTCACGAACTCATGGCCGGAGTGTCGTGGTTCGAATCTCTGGTGCCACTGAAGGCCTATAGCTCAGCGGGGACCAACGTACTTTAAATCTGTCGAGACTCAATGTTTTCTCGTTGGTGTATGAGGTAGTTAGGAAAGAAAGGTGTTAGCTCAGATGTCCTCGTCACTTGACCGAGGCTCAAAATTACGAGGTCCATTGCCAATAGCCCTCGTGTTGTTTATATAATTCTCACACACTCACCTTCTATTCGTTGTTTAATTGACAAACCTCTTTCTGTAAAGGAACAGTGACATATGCAAATTAGAGCTACTTCTTAAAGTTACGTGATTTGCGTTCATGGAGGAAGATAGCAATAAGATGTGTTGATGTAAATATGAATCCTAGCTGTAAATTTTATATTTGAGTTGTTCGTGTAATCCAGAAACACAGGATTAAGAGCTTTGTGGTTCGAGTCCAAGGAACTGAGCCTAGTATCTGCATTAATAGATAAGTCTCTTTAGTAATGATTATTAGAATAGAGTAAGAGTGACTCGCTCTACATTACCAATTGCAAAAATTGATATTAATTAATGGGTATAAAAAAGGAAGCTTGTTGGTTTTCAGAGATATCTCTAATTTGATTAATCCTCCCACCAATGTTAGCGGAGGCTTGTTAAAAAGAAAATGTAAAATTTAACATTTACTTTTTTTAAAATGTAGTTAACTTCTTATACTACTTAGAAAAGTATATATTAAAGTAGCATTCACTTATAATTACTCGACATTTATAAATAAAAAATTATCTTTGAAATAATAATAATTATATATATATATATAGTCTACTCTCGATAATTCAAACCTTCGATAATAAGAACCTCTTGATAATTCGAAGTATATGCTCAATCCCTAGAAAAAATCTTGATATTTCGAATTAGAGCAGTACATTTTGGTACACTCAATATTTCGAAATAAAATTTGTGGCTGGCCAGACTACAACACGCTATAATTCGAAGCTATCTTATAAAACTGTCGACAATTCGAACACTCACTATCATGTGCAGCTTAAAAGTTTCTCGTTGTGTTGCCTCTGCTTATCTCCCCTGTAATGTAGCCTTTTTGATGACCCTCTGTCTGCAACCCCTTCTTAGTGTTTTCCGGTTCCTAGTTGAAAAGACTCTTTTATTGTTTTCTTTCCTTTAAATGGACAATATAACAACCGCACCTGTTGTTAGCCCTCCATCTCTTTTGTCTAACACGTCGTCTTGCTACACATGCGTTCTGAAAGGATGGTCCGCTATTGTGAAGAAGAGATGGGTAGGATTGTGTGTATGAATGTATTAAATGTATTCTTTTAATACATGACTTTTTTAACATTTGTAAAATATTTATAGTGTATAATATGTAATTTTTAAATAATTTTATACATTTGTACATTTGTTGTTTTATTACATAGTTTCAAATTTAAATGTGTTTGAAAAAAATTTCTCTTCGTGTATTTTGGGAATTTTTTCTACCCTCTTGATAATTCTGGTACACTTGATAATTCGAAGTTTTTTATTGGTCTCCCAACTTGGAATTATTGATAGTCGACCGTTTATATATATACATTAAACTGAAAATAAAAATCAGAATTAAAAAAAATAATTTATAGTGAAAAAGCACATTGTTTTTCGTAATATCTTTAAACACTCTTCTGCACTTCGATGAAAACGAAGCATATATTTTATATAAACAAATAATACTACACTTTGAAATTTTGGATCTGTAGCTTTGTATAAGATTACCATTATATGAGATATTTGCTAATTTTTTTTTTCGTTACGTGAGAATGGAAGTTTAAAATGTGGGTTTTGAAGAATTAAAAAAAAATTAATCAAGCAATAAAACAAGGAAATGTCAAATTTCTCTACATAAAGTGCATAATGCATTTAAATTGCAGGCGTTTCACTGACAAGACAAAACGTTATATATATCCTACTTATTTTTGAATCAATTTTTATAATTCCATCTATTTGAAATATAAATCCTTTTCCCCGCTGAGTCAAGCTAACGTCTAGTTTTTATTTCGCCCCCAGAAGAATCCAGTATTTTAAATCTTTGAACTTAAATGTACATAGAGATAATGTTACCCAAGCTGTTTATATTCTAATCCTCTAAATACTTCAGAATTAGCTTAAATCTGGGGAAGCTCATTTTTCACACATAGCATTTTAAGAGGTTTGAATTTTTTTCCACTCTCATTTTTTCAACTCTCTAAATAGCCCATCCACTTTTATATCCGACCATAATTGCAATTGCTTAGTTTTAAATACTCATCTAAAAGTCTAAAATCATCCTTTTAAAATATATATGAAAAGAAGTAAATTAACTTATGTTGTATCTATATAGCAACTTTAACTCATTTAAATTGTAATTAATTGCGAACTGCAAACTATAAAAATATACTCCAATGGTCTTCAAACTGTGTTCCGCGGAATCCCATGTATCCGCGAGTCAAAATAAAGATACAAAATGAAAATTATAAATGTGTAAGTAAAACAGATTCACGTTCTCTATGGAGTTCGTACGACTACGAGTGTCTAAAGCAGAGTTTTCCAAGCGAAATGCAGCTTTTTTTAACCCTTTATAAGGCTGTAGTAAGAATACTTACCACTAATTTAATTAGTTTTTTTAAATATACATGGGGGAAGCTGTTTCTCCGCCTGAGATTTGTGCTGTTAGCACTTCGGCTAGCACAACTAAATTCTAGTTTTCAAGTCTCAAACGCAAAGGACGACCTGTATATATCTTGATCAGCAAGAAAACTATTCCAGGTGACGTACGATTCACTACAGTTGGCGACTATATGCCAACTGGGCAAAAACACATAGACGTTGCCGTTTGTGCTCTACTAAAACACATGAGAACAAACTACGTTTGTACAGCTTGCAATGCTTCACTATGTATTGATCTCCGTTTTACTGAAATTTCATGGAAAGCAATATGTATGAATTCTTAAATTTGTTCGCACAAAATGTATTTAGTTTATAATTTCTTCAGTATATTTTAATCTCTATGAATTATTTTTTTTATAAATATCATGTAATGAAATATAACAAGTAGTACAAAAAAATTAAGTCAATTCCTATTCAGGTCAACAAAGAAAAATTATATTTTTGTCACTTTTTATTAAACAGTTACAATTAATTTAATTATGAAAATAAATTGAAAAAGAGAAATACAAAATGTAAGATGCTTTACTTTTGAATAGTTCCTAGTCGAGTGGTAGAAAACATCCCACAAAAAAAAAAGGAAAAAAATTGGTCCAAAATCAAATTAATTTTAAGTACTAAGGTAAGTGAATTTCTTTTTATAAATCAATCTAAATTCCGAAGATATTTTAGGATAGCATTAGTAGAAAAAAAATTACCTTATGAAGGTTTAAAGAAGGAATTTATTGCAAATTCTTTACATATTTGAGGCGGCAGTCATTAAAATTGAAGCACTGGTATAAATTAGCCTCACCAAAACTGATAAATTGTTCGTTTTTTTCTTCCCCACATGTTTAAAGACGAATGAATAGAATCTGGTAGAAACCTTGAGAAAAAGATCCTTTCTAGAAGAAAATAGCGGGAAACATGGCACAATTTTTTTGGCTTCAGAACTTTTAATTTCCGCACAAGTTTTCTGCACTTGTACAAATTCCGGATTGGTTGGTCAGATCTCGCCCACTTATGATTCACTCTCAGCCGCCTTTTTTCGCGTTTTTTAGATTTTCGATCTAAATAACGAGATGATTTTAATTAAAATTTTATTGTTATTTAAAAGCAATTATTTAACTACTGAGCTCCTTTGCTTTTACTGTCACCTGAAACAGTAGTATTGGAGGTTAGAGTCCAACACAATTACCTCTATTAACCCAAACCCCATTGAGTTGAACCCCATTTTCCTTTTTTTCTTTAATTAAATGTTTTCTTTCTTTTCTATTTGTTATTTCAGAGGGTCTTTATTATGTAAGACTAAATTTGAAAAACTTACACTGATTACTTTCACTGTATGTTTTATTGCGATTTCTTTTTTTTTTTAGTGAAGACATAAAATATTTATCGAGCATTACAAGTATCATACCATACGGAGCTTACAGAAGTAAGTTAAAACAAACAAAATAAGATAAATTAAATAAAAAGTAAAAAACAAAACAAAGGTTGCCATAAAGGCGTGGATTTACACACCTTCTAATTACTATGTTTCGCACAGTCAATTTGAAAGAATATTTATTGGACTATTCTTTTCAATTGCTAAGTGTTAAATTAAAGAATTATAGAAAAAAATTCTAATGTGTAGCATATAATATTTTATTGTCTACAAATAAACAGCATAACTAACTACTAATAACAACATAATGCAAAACTTTTATAACTAGAGCTAATAAAAATTACGATTCGGTTCGAAGGAAATTATGGAAAATGTTTGTGAAACAAAAAAGATTTTATTCTAAAGATTAAAATTCTTTAAGTTCTTTTTAGGAATTTGGATATTTTTTTTAACTCAATGTAAATTGTTCTTTACAATTTGTTGCATAACACTGTATATTTAAAAGCTACCTTCCCATTACTATTAGTGACAACCAGATGGCGCTACTTGTTCTTTTGGGAGGGAATTTTTTTTGATCGAGTTCGACTAAGATAGCACACACACAGGGACATCTTAAGTTTCAATTTGAAAAATTATATCGATCTTTCAATTTCAGCGAAAACATATGCTTTTCACAATAAAATAGTTCAGAAATAATAATTACTGGGAAATTTTGTGAAATGTGTAGCAATTGTCACGTCACAAAAGTCTGCATACACTCGATTGGCTGATAAGAATTTTGCATACAGATTTTTTTTTGAAGATCCCCTTAGTTTGAGGTGACACGTGTTGTTCTATATTCTAATCTTCATTTTCCGCGATTTTTCAACATTGTAACTTCAACAAAATGAGCCAAGGAAAGGAAACATCTTTAGAACTTCGAAATCTTATCGTAAAGTTGAAAGGTGAAAAGAAATCTTATTCCGAAATTGTAAAAAAACCTCGGTCAACTGTGCAAACAATCTATAAAAATTACGTTATGCGTGGAAATGTGCTCACCAAATCTCGATGTGGTTGTCCACACAAGCTTAGTGATCGTGATGCAAGAGCCATAGTAAGAAAAAGTGAAGAAAATCCAAAAATTAGTGCTACAAAATTAGCGGATCAAATTGCAACAGAAAGTGGAAAGAAAGTACATCCAGAAACTGTTCGTAGAATTCTTCGATCAGGCGGTTATAATGGCAGAGTTTCCAGAAGGAAACTGTTCATCTCATCTGTGAACCAACAGAAGAGACTTGATATTGTTTCTGCACACGTTGACAAAGATTGATTTTTGGAAAACAGTTGTATTCACCGACGAGAGCAAATTCAACGTGTTTGGAAGTGATGGCCGCGGAAAAGTCTGGAGGAAAAAAATACAGCAATGAACCCCGAGAATTTGACTCCAACTGTGAAACACGGCGGAGGTAGTGTGATGGTTTGGGACGCAATGGCGGCAACTGGAGTGGGCAATTTGGTGTTCATCGATGGCAACATGAATAAATTTGGATACTTAAAGATTCTGCAAAGCAATCTGCACCCATCGGTCCAAAAATTGGGACTTAGGAGCAACTTTGTCTTTCAACAAGACAACGATCCGAAGCACACAGCTAAAATTGTTAAGGAATGGCTGCTCTACCCCATGCCTAAACTGCATTTACCGCCACAGTCGCCGGACCTTAATCCCATCGAACACCTCTGGAAGGAAGTTGATAGAAAATTCGGGAACAAGCAACAACCAGCAAGGAAACTCTTAGGAAGGCCATAGAACATGCCTGGGCCCAAATTTCCCCTGAGACGACGAAGAATCTTGTTATGTCAATGCCAAACCGAATGCAGGCAGTTATTGCTTCAAAGGGAGGTCCTACAAAATATTAACATTACATTTTTGCATATTAATTATTGAAAATTGTGTTGTTCTGTCCCTGTATGTAGACTTTCGTGACTAAATAATTTCATATTTTGTTTATTTTTGATATATTTTAATGAATAAGTTGATAATTTTCTTTATTAGATATGAATTATCTAAGATAATTACGAAAATAAAGTTGTATTATCGAAAATATAAGTATCGTGCTAGATCTGTGTGTATTGGGGGGTGTATGTAGACTTTTGTGACTGACTGTATATGGCAAGAACCTGTCGGTCGAGAGAAAGAAAAAGATTGTGTGTGTGTGTTACCTACATAACTGGGGGGCCAGAGGAAGTTATATATAGTCTGACAAATTTTTTATGCAAGAAGCGTTTCTACAAAATTTATACTAAGCTTCCAAACAGTAGATTTTGAGTTAAATTACCAATTAAAAATAATGGTAACAATTCAGGCTTTTCCAAAAAGCTAGCTGTTAAGTGACTTTTAAACCTTTTGCAAAGATTGGAAAGAAATCCAAAACATCAAGAAATCTAGAGAAGTTCAGGAAGACATATGTATTAAATTGGGCTGTTTATATGGAAATCTGGGAAGGGCACTAAATGTTATCAACTATCAACCTCCTCACTTTGTGGGTGGCCGCAGTAGCCTAGTGGTCAAGGTATCGGATCGTGGCTGGCGTGTCACGAGTTCAAACCCAGTACCAGTAAAGACCCGCCGTGTAGGGGAGCGATGCATATTAAATATGTCGAGAGCTCAAACATCCTCCCGTTGGTGTGGTATGGTAGTTAGGAGAGGGAGATCCCAGCTTAGGTGTGCTCCTCGTCTCTTGACCATGGTTCAAAATGAAGAGGTCCACCACCAAAAGCTCTCGTGTAGCTGGACAGCAGATGTTAATATTCACTCACCTCACTTTGTGGTTAAAGCAGAAATTAAAATTAACTGTTCTCTTATAATTGTTTTTCACAGTTTTTTTTTTTGCTTTAACATAAAATGTTCTTTTTTTTAATCATTTTATGATGTTGGTTGTTGGACCAATGTTACAACATTTTAAATCACTCGCGCTGTTTCAGATATACCATGGAGCCGCGGTAGCCTAGTGGTCAAGGTATCGGATCATGGCTGGCGTCTCATGAGTTCGAGCCCAGTACCACTAAGAGATCCGCCCTGTAGGGGAGCGATGCACGTTAAATCTGTCGAGAGCTCAAACATCCTTCCATTGGTGTGGTGTGGTAGTTAGGAGAGGGGGTGCCAGCTCAGGTGTTGTCCGCGTCACTTGACCATGGTTCAAAATTACGAGGTCCGTCACCAAAAGCCCTCGTGTCCAACGTTAATATTCACTCACTCGCTCACTCAAATGTACCATTGATGTTGATGATATAAAGATGCATGAACGAGTGACTCTGAAATGCAAAGAAAATTTTTCGGTGAAAGTTTCCCAGACATTGATAAATTGGAAGACTATCGTTTGAAAGCCTTACTTTACGGAAGTTTGTGAGAAGGCAGCTCGAATGTGTCGATCTTGTAACTCGAGCCAAGATGCAAATTTACAGTCATTCACCAACGGCTTCCGTGAAGCTTCAAAGTGCGACATTCATAAAAAGATCATTGAATCAAATCTGCAACTAATTTAGCCGCAAATGTTTTTCAACGGCTTACTCACGATGATATGGTGCTCCCCTTATCTAAAGAGGTCATTCAACAGGATTCTTCCGTAGACGGCACTTGTTCAATTTCTTCTAGACTCTAGTCAGTGGCATGCACAGGTCCGTCTTATGAAACGTTCAGTTTAAAAAACGAGTAGACCGAAGTCTTGAGGGGTATTCTCCATGATAGAAATTAAAAACCTGTTTATCTATGGAGGGTATAAGACCCTCCACTCCTTTTATTAAACGGAATTTCTTTGCGCATTTTATTGAGTCTTGGCCTCATAAAGTTTCTGCGGTAGCGTAGTGGTCAAAGTAACGGACTCGTGGCCAGCGTGTCATGGTTTCGATCCTAGTACTGTTGAAGATTTGCCGTGTAAGTAATGCACGTAAAATCTGTCAAAGTTCAAACATCCTCCCCTTGATGTGATAGGGAAGTTAGGGGTACCAGCTCAGGTGTCGTGATCATCACTTGACCATGGTTCAAAATTACGAGGTCCATCACGTGGCCGAGGTAGCCTGGGTGGTTAAGGTAACGGACTCGTGGCTAGTGTGTCATGAGTTCGAGCCCAGTACCACTGAAGACCCAACTTGTAGAGGAGCGATGCGCGTTAAAACTCTCAAGAGCTCAAACGTCCTACCGTTGGTGTGGGGTGCTAACTCATGTATCGTCTTCGTCATTTGACCATGGATTGAAATTACGAGGACCACCGCCAAAAGCTCTTGAGAAGCTGAATAGTGCAAAGTTAACATCCTCTCACTTGGCGATGTAAAGTCACGCCAATTAAATGATTGTAACCTTTTTTAATTTTTGAAATGTTAGAATTCTTTAGATGTGATTATTGCATTGAACCGAGTGGCTGGCTCTATACCCTGCTAGAACCAACGAATACTTGGTCACATAATGTCTGATTATATAACTAAGTTTGTGTGTTTTGTTATTTAAAAGGAAGTTTTATCGTGAAACAACGAATTTTGTGGAACTTTGACGAACCTGATTTTTGTTCACACACCCCATATATATGCCACTGACTACAGTCACAGGAGGAAGAGAATGAATTCATCTTGTGAATCTAATAAATTCCAACTCCGGAAATTGACATCTAATTAGCCAACTCTTTTATATTTTTTACCTGATCTTTATGTCTAAATTGAAAGCTCATTTGCTAATGACACTGATGAATCAGTTTTGTCTTTGTGAATGTATTGATATGCAGCCTTTGATTGTTTACTTTTTAAAGTTTTCCTTTTCAACTGAAACTGCAAACATAGCGAAACAGAAAAATTCTCAAGGTTCAGAAATCTATAACCCTCTTGATCTTATGGGATCGGAAGTATTTTAAGCCATATTACTAATTTGGAATGTTGACTTAACAGACAGTTGTCAGGTGAAACTCTCAGACAAGCATTTTTACATCAGAATTTTTACTGCTTAGAAATGCATTCTTTGGATCCTGAAAAGTTTAAAATACCAAGCTGTGGAATGTCGCTTGCTGTATTTATTATAGTCCAACTCCACGGATTTTCAGATGCATCTAAAAAAGTTTATGGGGCGGCTGTTTACATGCGACGTGAGAATAAAAATGGCAAAATAAATATTCAACTTTTGATATTAAAATGGCGTTCACCGTTAAAATAAGTATTATTATCACATCGTGATTAATGTGGACCTGCTTTTCTGCCTAAATTGCTTAACATATTTCAAAAAACTCTAAGCATAAATATGAGTTCACTATATGCTTAGACAAGATTCTTATCAATTATCGAAAGAAATGGGGAAAACTTTTGTAATTAAAGTCATATATTTTCAAGATTATTGAAGTTGCGATCCTTCATCGCCAAATTCAGCTGATGTAATTTCAAGAGGATGTTTATATTCGGAGTTTTTATGATATTTGGTTTAATGGTTCAAGTTGGTTGAGACAACCCAGGAAGCCCTAAACGAAAACTAAAGAATACAAATATATGACGAGAAAACAGATGAAAAAAGATCGAATGCGAAGTGTTAGTTTCTTACAACATTTCGCTAAAAATCTGAAACTTATCCATTGGATTTTAGTAAATATAATTCGATAAATAAAATTTATTGTATTACAGCTTAGGTAAAGAGTCATGCGTAATGTAACATTGAAAAGAGAAGATAGACTCAATCATAGTCGGCAATTAAATGTAGATGAACTTAATTCAAAAGGATTAGAATGAATTCAAGCTGTATGTTTTTTCTGAAGTCGGAAAATGAGGATAATTATTCCTAAAAACTCATCCTCCCCAAATTTTAAATTGAACAATCCCAACTATTTGCTATTGTTGGTATGGATTTTGCAGAACTGCAATGCACCAAACACAGTAAAATTAAGCATTGAGTTTTACTGTGCATTTGCGTGTTGTGTTGTTTCTAATGCCACCTGTCTGACGTAGACAAATCGAGGTTCATGAAATTCATCATGGCATCGGGCTATAGTGTACGCCTGTCGTTAGCCGTAGCTTTGAGCACCATGCAGGTGACAGTACGATTTGCTCGATTCCTCCCCAATTTTGAGGGAGAACGCCCTGGGAGTGGCCTACCACCTCCTTCCACCAACCTCACCAGAGGACTTGCGGCTCGACGGTTACTTAGGGAGTACGTAAAAAACTATACATTTACAAACATCCATGCCTTCTCCGAGATTCGAACCCAGGCTCTACGGCATAGCAGTGAGCGTTGCTAACCACTATACCGGATGGGCATTTGCGTTATTACTAGGATTGCACATTTGGGCAGCAAATTTGTCAACTAAAATTTTTTTAATTATTTTTTTTTAAAATTTTCTTTAGCGTTCAGAAAATGTTTTTCAATACTATGTTTTTCCCCTTAGTTTTCTTTTCACAGGTAATGATAAAACTTTCTAGCCGCCTGAGATGGATCTTAGGAATATGAAGAAAATAATCACCAAAATATTCAGAATTTATATGTATGGAATCAAGATGAGAGACAAATTCTTTGAATGAAAAGATTCGCTCTTGTTCATTAATTCAAATCTGTTCTAAGAAAAGTATGTACTAATCCGTTCTAGGAATCATGAAATGAAAAATCAACCTAATTCTGGTCAGTACCGGTTGCTAATAGTATAAATAGGTGGCGCTGTTCTCTCTAAATATCATGGCACACACTGAATGCTGAGACATTACTGATGAATTCTTCCGTAAAGACAGTTGTGAGTGCGGCGCGATCTTTAAAACCCTATTCTGTTTCCGATCGTTGGAAATTCTCCTTGTTATTGCATCTATTTTTGAACGGAAGTATATCGAATTTTCTTTCGATGTCTTAAATTCTTTTCACCTCCTTTTGAACATGACGTAACGAAAAAGAACAGACGTGGAACTATATGTTCTGCATTTTGGATGCAATATGGGAACAGGTACAAATTGAACATCGGCTATTTTAATGTATCACTTTTCTAAAGGTCCATCCAGAAGGCTACAATAGGAGGCTGCTTTGCAACGAAACAATACTTTTAAATTGAGTGCTTTGTGTTGCAGGTTAGTGTTAAAATTACATTATATTCTTGTTTTAATACGATTTTTCGAAATAATTCTATGCATTTTGTAACAAATATTGCACGATTCTTATTTGTGGTAACATTTTTGCGTCGTTTTTCTCAACAATTATGAAATTGTTTTCGACTATTATTTTTAGATACGTTATTTACTTACTGATATTCGTATTTGTTGAATGTTGTTATTGAAAGTGTTTGTTGAATGGCTAATAGCTTCTGTTTTTACGCATGCATATCACTTGCGTGGATTCGTTGTTTGTTTTATAGTGTAGTTATAATAGCGTAGAAATGAAAATTATGTATATATATATATATCGTATTTTCTTCCAGAAAAATACATTTGCTGAATATAATTTAAAATTTTATATTAACATTTCGTCAGTTTTAAGGGAAAAAATGTTTTCTGTTACTCTTTATTTTAAGATTGAGATGATTTATTGACTGCAGGTGACGGGTACCAAAGGGTTTTTGGGCCTTCACCCCTAAAACCCTTTTTTAAGAAGAATATTTTATTTTTAGCATACAAATTACGCCTCGGCACTTTCATCGTGCGGTATTTTCTTTATTAAGAATACACCACCCCTCATAAAATTCAGTACTCCACGGAATTTTGATTAAAATGATTTTAACTAACCAATATTGTCCAAGTTATTTATTCAAATCTTGAAAAATCTGTCAACTTTTTTAATGTAAATCAAGTTCATTATAATGGTAATTTTTAATTTTTAAAATATTTTCAAAGTTTAAATTGTTAAAAGAAATTGTAATGTCCAGAAATTAAACTGCTTTCTAAGAAAACCTTATAATGTTTCAGGGCACCCAAATTATGTCCCATCAGTATTCATCCATGTGGAGCGTCAAAACTCTTCAAGCACCATGAACCAGTATGACAGGCATATGAAATGTATGAAAATGCTGACTGCTTTCTTAACTGATATGTTTAAATTTTATCCGTATTTTAAGGTAATCAAAGTAAATGTTTTTGTCTATGCATATTTATATACTTTTTGTAATTTTGTGAATATTTGTTAACTTGAAGAATATACATTTATTTTCAATTTGTTATAAATTTAAATGGTATGTATTTTTTGACTGTTTAGTATTTATGTATATGTATTGCTTAAGACATTTTTATTTCATTAGTGTTATTCATTATCTTCTGAAATTGAAGACATTAGGAATAAGGTTGTATATATAAATGTGTGTGTGGTATAGTTTAAAGCTGAATATCAAAGACATTGGTTACCAAACTGATAGTACCTTATCACAAATCAATAAAGTAGAATAAAAGCTGCATACAGCACATTTGCAATTAGAACTGGAGCATTTAGAATCAAAAATTAATTATTGAAATGAAAATTATTAAATTTAATATAAAGCTTCTAAGTATTATATTTTTTACTGTATTATTAAATATATGTTGGAGGAAAGGCCATAGTAGTTTAGTGATCAAGGTCAAGAACTCATGGCTGGTGTGTCATGAGTTTCAGCCTCATTCTGCTGAATACCCTCCACTGTGTTGAGGGGGATGGCACACAGTATTGAGGCTCAAACATCCTTGCATTGGTAGGATGTGGAAGTGAGGAGAGGTGGTGCCAGCTGTGGTATCCTCCTTGTTACTTTACCATGGTTCAAAATTACTAGGTCAGTTGTCAAATAGCCCTCACACATGCAGCTTTACAGTGCAATGTAAATATAGCTCTCGCTTGCTTACATTTCAATAGTGAAGATATTAGAATTAAGATCCTATATATATAGTTCGAAGCTGAATACCAAAGACTTCAGTTACAAACAAATATAACCTTACCTGAAATGAAGTAAAATTTGCTTCAGCATATTAACAGTTAGAACTGGAGCATGAAGCAGAGGCATATCAGCTGTATCAATGATACAGGGCCTCCAACATGTATCCACAATCCCATTAACAGGGTTTTCATATCTAAAATAGGGCCCTAAAGGAATTTTGATACAGGGCCAACTCAGAACTGGTTACGCCAGTGATATGTAGACAAATGCTTTTTTGAATGAGAATGTTTGTTTAAAACTAAGATTTCAAATGTTGTATGCTTTGCATTATTTTTTTTTCATTTTTTTATTGTTGTATTATTAAATATGATGTTCAGTAATTGGACACTCTCATAAAAACATCTTGAATATTCTGAGCTCTTGAATTTCTTTCAGTTTTAATGAAAATTTGGCTTGGTTTGCTGCATGACTACTTTGCTTTTTACTTCAAAGTTTAGAAGTTGGCTGCTAGCTTAAATTTTAAAGGATGGAACAGGAGACTAGCTCAGGTTCTAAATAATTTATTTATCTACCACTAAAATATGCTCAAGAATCCCTACTATGTTTAAGTGTCACGCTGTAGCCTAGTGGTCAAGTTGCAGACTCTTGGCTAGCATGTAATGAGTTGAAGCCAGGGCCGATGAAGACCCACAGTGTTCAGGGGCCATTTCACTTTAAATCTGTCGAGGTCCAAATGTTCTCCATTGGTGTGGTGGGGAAGTTAGGAGAGGGAATGCCAGCTGAGATGTCATCCATGGCTTAAAATTACTAGTTTGGTTGCCAATAGCATTGCCATCATACAGCTTTGTAGTGTAATGTTAGTATTACTCTCGCTTGCTCCATTTCTTGAAGAAAATTGGAGCAATATTTGGCATCAGTTGATTGCTCTGAATTTTATATTGATAGAGCCTTCAATCTGAGTATCAGATAACTTCCCCCAAACATTTCAACATTATAAAATATCTTCTTGCATGTGTACCATCAGCTAGAGTATCATTTGTTTCAAATCTGTATTAAAGAGCTTCAATCGAGTGGTACTATTTATAAATATTGCCAATGTGTTTGTATTGTGTGTTTGAATTTAGCATCATTTTCCTTCTGTTAAATTAATGGTCATAGGAATCTTGAAGCCAAACATAGTAATGTGCAAAACATATGCCAAATTCTTGTTTACTATGGCTAAACTTGTTACTAGTTTATAAGTTGGTAAAGTCGATGAAACCCCATTATAATTTAACTTCCTTTGTTTTAACTGAATTCATTTATTGGATAAGATTGCCAATCAGTGACAACTTAGAAAAGTGGTCACCAATCCATAGTCCCTGTAACTGATGTATACCAAGAAAGTTAGGCAAAACATCTTTTAAAACTAAAGAATTAAAATAAATTGCTAGTAGGGGGAGACTGAAACTCAGAAGTGTAACTACAGACATATTGATGGTACAGGGCCCCCAAGCTATGGAGGCCACAACATATATAAATGTGACACTTTCAAATAAGTTTATTTAATACACACATATATATACGTACAGTTATTTTTAGTAACTTTCTAAAAAGAGCTAAAAGAGTTTTGTTACAGAGCCCACTCAGAACTAGCTACATCAGTACTGAAACTGTTCTGAATTCCAGACGGATTATCTTCAAGCATTTCTATCTTGAACAAACTTTTCCATTAAACCATGATCATTTCATTCAAATAATTTTTTTTAAAACTTGCCTGTATTTAGATTGTCAGAAATACTGAAAAGTACAAAGGACCATTGGAAAGATTTAACTATTATGAAACACTTTTAGATTATTTATTTGTCCATCTTCTTTTAATACTTATTAAATTTGAAATAATTAATCTCAGTTAATGCCTTCAACAAATTGGAAGAATTCAAAACTGGGAACACATAGGATAAATTCTAATTTAGCCCTCTGTTTCAGGAACAAAAAATCCCGCTTTGGCTAAATGTTTAACTTTGTTGTCTTACCTGATGGATGCAAATGAGTTTGTCATAACCAGGAGAAAGATGATCCCCAGGGTATGTGCAGGAGTTTAAGGAAAGGCACATGGTTCAGTGTTTGCCACTTCACCATATGTATTGAAAGTACTACAAGTTAAAACAAGGTATGTGGCTATAAAAATTGTTTAGATGTCTACAGATTTATCTTGGTTGTTTAAGTCTACTCTAAAGAAATCTACCTTTAGCAAATTTTAAGTGCTTAAATGTTCTCTCATGGAATCTTATTTCTAAAACTGTTTATAGATATTAAATGAATATTAATTTAATATGAACTTAATTATTTTCATGTTGCCATTATTTATCACCCAATGGATAAACCAGCACTGGTCCAAGTCCTTGTAATTACACAAGTGTCAGGCAAGATTGCTTAGATGGAAATACTGATTCATCTAGTGAATCCATGAGACCAAATAAGAAATTCTTCGAGATTCTTTTTTTTTTGTTTTTGGTTTTATGATTTAAAATTATTTAAAAAATTTCAATGGTGTTATTGTGTATTTGAATATGTAGAATTAGTCGTGAATGCGAGTCAGTTTAGTGGAATAAATGGTAAATGAGACAAATACAAGGGCTATTTTTTAAGTAAAATCCGTTTATTTTTTAAAAAATAAAAAAAAATATTTTGTTTTAAAAACCTTTATTTTAGGATTGTACATACTTTTGCCTTTTTTTCTACATAGTTGCCAAGTTTATTAATGCACTTGTCATACCTTGGAACTAAGTTTTGAAAATCTTCTTCAAAGAAGTCTGCCACCTGGTCAGACAGCAAGAGTTCAGGGCTTTTATTTCTTCATTGTCACTGAAGTGCTTCCCACCAAGATTGTGTTTGGGGCACCGACAAAGGTGGAAATTGTTAGAAGAGGCTGTTTGGGGCTGTATGGTTCATCGTCCAAAACCTCCCAGCCAAAAGATTCGATTACATCCCGAGTTGTTCGAGAAGTTTGAGGCTTTGCATTAGCATGAGAAGTGAAACACCTTTTGACAACATGCCATGGTGTTAAAAAGTGAAAGTGGCCAGGAAATCTTGGCTATCCAACAAGGCGGCAGACTTCTTTGAAGATTTTCAAAACTTGGTTCTTAGGTATAACAAGTTCATTAATAAACTCGGCAACTATGTAGAAAAATAGGCAAAAAATATGTACATTCCTAAAATAAAGGTTTTTTGAAACAAAATATTATATTTTTCTTAAAACCAGCGGACCTTACTTAAAAAAACAGCTCTCATATTAATTCATAATATCTTCCAAACCAACATTTTATTTACAGCACAATAATAGACTGAAATACTATTCTATTGCCAGAAAACATTTTACATTATAGCCAAGAAATAAATTACAAAATAAATCGTCCACTAAAAAATATTTGGCAAGTAAGAATTATATTGAAATATTAGTACATACATAAATTATTTAACGAATAATTAATCAATAAATCAATTAATACTTAATGAACAAACAATAATTTAATTCCTTTTAATTATATTTTTAAATATGCAAAAAAAAAAAAATGTTTTCCATTTTAAATTAAATCAGTTGCCAAGAAGAAAGGTAAGAGTAAGATTTCTCTACAATTCTAACAAATAGTTCAAAAAAGTGAAAAAATGCATAGTCATAAGATTTCTAATATTCCAGAAAAAGATAATGAAATTTCAGAAAATTGTTGCATTTTAATTGTTTCCAAATATATATAAAGCAAAAACAGAACAAGATTTTTGAATTCAAAAGTGGCAGCTTAGTTAATTTGTGTTATAAACGGTTTTAATGAATTTGCACTTTTGAAGGATTTTCATAATATTTAGCTTTAGTTTTTTTACAGTATAAGTTTAGAAAAGTAAATTTTTCTTAATGGCTGTGGTATAATTGGTTTTATAAAGTTAGTGCTCTATATTTTATTTCTTCTACAAAATTTATTTACATCAGCTTCAATGGAACATTCTAATTAAGTTTCATCAAATTGAGTCCTATTTTATCTTGTTTAAAAAGCTTTTTTTTTATCCAAGTTAATGTTGTAATTTCTTTTTCTGTTAATGATAATGTTACATTTTTCTTTATTTTATAAATAACATTTAACTTAATTTTTACATTTATTTTTTTATTATGTACTTTTGCGACATCTTGTAATGTTTTCTATTTATTAACCTAGAAGAAATTGTCAATTATTTGATTGTTTTTAAAATTGGTGTATCAATTATCCTTCTGAAAATCAATATTTTATGTCCTATGTTAATGAATCTGATTCTTACAGGACAGGACAAAGGTAGATGCTTTCACCCTGGAGATTCCGGACATTCCATTAGATGTTCAATTTCAGTTTAAATGACTTCAATTCTTGATTCTATTCAGCTTTGTCTTATGTGTCAACAAGGCCAAAAGACACTGTGCACAAACTTTTGGGTGAAATATGAGACATTTTTGCTTTCTCTGTGGATAACTTATATTCTTAAACTTATTGTTCAAGAGTAAGTATTGCACATAAAATTTTTACATTATTTTTGGGTACTTATCAGTTAGCCCAGGATCACTCGCACCTATTTTTGTTCTGTCATTGGCCATGGAGTGTTGAGAACATTCAAAACTTTTAACACATTTATTTCTGAAAATTTTTTTGATACATATTTATAAAGCACAAGATGTTTTTTGAACTATACAAACAAAAAAATATTAAACTTGGTGCATACTAATGAGACTAAGATTGGATGAACTGAACCTATGTACAACATTCTTTTTTGAATCCTGAATGGCTTTTCTTGTTACTGGGGTGTACTATAAATAAGACAATGAGAGTTGAATGAGCAGAATTAAGCTTTTAATAACTTAGAAGTAAGGTTACATGATTGCTGTTTACAGACTGTCTCATCCAGGTGTTGCCAATACAGAAAACAAAATTAAGTGATGCCAGATTACAAGAGAATAATATGACATTTTACCCCCTTTAATTTTAATCTGGATATTTCAGTCTCTGACGTAGTCCTTCAAGTATGCAGGAGGTTGCCTATGGCGAGCTGTACGCAATGCTAATGTGTTCTTGTTCGGTTCAGTCGAATCTTCTAAAGTGGTATCTGAATCTGAGTTTATTGGCTGTAGATCTGGAAGAACTTGAACACTTTCTTCTGTACCCTTGTTTCCTTCAGAGCTGGTAGTTTCTCCTCTTGGAGCTAAGTGTCTTATAGAAACAGTTGTTTCCCTTCCATCGCCAAGTTTCACATGTGCATAGTCAGGGTTAGCTTCAATTAATTCTACTTCTTGGACAATTGGCTCATATTTGTTAGCACGCACCTGATTTTTCATTAGAACTGGACCAGGCTTTGTAAGCCAAGTAGGTATGGAACAGCCGTTATGGATCTTCGAGGGTGAGAAAACATTCGTTCATGAGGAGTGGCATTTGTTGCTGTACACAATAAAGAGCGAATTGAATGCAGAGCTGTTTGGATAACACATTCCATTGTTCAGTTTTCATATTATTGGATCTTAAAGCAAGTTGCATAGTTTTCCAGATTATTCCATATAACGTTCAACCTGTCCATTTCCTGCTGGATTATAGGGAGTAGTACGACTTGTAGCAATTCCTTGAGATGTTAAAAATGATTTTAATTCGTTAGACATGAAAGATGATCCTCTGTCAGAATGAATAAATGATGGCATTCCAAAAATAGAAAAAAGGTTCTTCAAATGCAATATTACAGTTTTCGCAGAAATGTCACTACAAGGGATTGCAAACGGAAACCTGAGAATTCATCAACTATTGTTAAAATATAGTGATTTCTTGAAACACTAGGTAAAGGTCCTTTAAAGTCAAGATTCAACCTTTCAAATGGAGAAGTAGCTTTCACAAGAGTTCCAAATGTTTAACAAATCTTGGCTTTAGTTCGTTGCATATTAGACAGGAGTTGGTGACTTTCCTTATATCCTCTAAAGAAAAAGGGAGATTTTTGCAACGAACCAATGATGCATACGTGTCACTCCAGGATGACAAAGAGAGTTGTGAAGATTGTTTAAGTCAACTTGGGAGTTAGAGCTCAGTTATACGGGATAATGTATCAGCAATCACGTTTTGCTTTCCAGGACGATAAATAATGTCAAATTTAAAAACTAGCAGTTCAAGTCTCCACGGATTAACTTTTCATTTTTAATTTTACTACCATGTCGCTGATTGAATACAAATGCGACTGCTTGTTGATCAGTGAACACTTCAAAATGCTTTCCCATCAAGAGTGTCTCCAATGACGAAGTGATTCCACAATGGCATATGCTTCTTTTTCTGGAGATGAATGTCTCAATTCAGATGTATTTAAGGTTCTTGAAAAAGGCAACAGGACGTCCAGCTTGACTCAAGGTAGCTCCAATTGCGAAATCGGATGAATCAGTTTCCACTCGAAATGGTATGTCATCTTCAATTGTTGCCAAGGCAGCATTTGCCACATCATCTTTCAGGGAATTAAAAGTCAATACAGCATCCCTAGAGAGAGGAAACTGTTTCTTTCCTAGAAGAGGACGTATTTTCTGAGAAAACCCCGGATCCACCGACAATAATGGGCAAACATTCCTAAAGCACGTTGCAAATGAGATGAGTCTTTCGGAACAGGCATATCCCTCAAGGTTTTAGTCGTTGAGGATCTGGTTTAATTATACATCCGCGAACAATGTAAGCCTAGCAAATGGACAGAAATTACTTGAGTAGGTACACTTATCTTCATTTAGAGTCAAATTATACTTCTTTACCACAGTCAGGAACTTCTCTAAGTTGTCATCATGTTCTTTTTGATCTTTTCCACACACAGTAACATCGTCAATAATGGATATGTAAGGGTGAGTCCTTCATCCTCATAATTTTGTCAATGACTCTTTGGAAACAAGCTACTCCATTAGTAACCCAAAAGGAACACGTAAAAACTGATAGAGCTTTCCACAAGCTTCAAAAGCTGTATAATGTCTCTCGCTATCCTGGATAGGAATTTGATGGTAGGCACTTTGGAGATCAATTTTGCTAAAAACCTTATTTTTTGAAATTTTCAAAATTACCTCTTCTATTTTAGGCAAAGGGTAGGCATCCAGTAACGTGTATTTATTAATTGTTTGAGAGTAGTCAACTACCATTCTGGGCTTATGATTTTCTCCTCTAATGACAAAGGCTTGAGCCCTCCATGGTGAGTTACTTGGCTCAATGACTCTTCTGAAGAAGTTTCTGAACTTCCAATGCCATAAAATTATTGTCTTCATTCGTATGATGTTCGACTTTGTAACCAAAGTTACAGTCTGGATTCAAGTTAGAAAATAATGAAACAGGAGGTACTTGTGCTACAGCCAAGAACAAATTGTTAGTGGAGGTCTATTACATCAAATCCAATTTCTACTGATGAATGTCTGTTTAGAATATCATGGCCAATCAAAACATCACTACAAAGATTTTCATAACTAAAGTTCCACATTTTGATAAGTGAAGCTTTCAATTTTTAAATTAACTCTACAAACACCCACTGTTTCAGTCACCATGGAGGAGTTTTGCCATGGATATTTTTCCAAATATGGTTCAATTTTTGATTTGCATTTCGCCACATGTTTTTCGTTCAAAAAACTAAGAGAGCTCCCTGTATCAATTAATGCACTGAGCTGAATATTATTAACCAATGCTTCACAATTGATTTCTGGAGACAGTGAATAGATCCCGAAATAGCTGCCAACAAGTTTGAAGAAGCCACCACATTTGAAGAATTTCTATTAGGTCTGGATTTGCAAACTCGCTGGTAATGTCCCTTTTTCCCACATTTTCTGCAGATAACATCTCTAGCTGGACAATTGGTTCGTGAGTGCAAGTCATTTCCACAAAAGAAGCATTTTTTGAGATCTTGAGCAGGAGGAAGCCGCTGGTGTTTCTAAGGTTTCTTCTGAAAAATCGCCAGTTTTTATTGTGCAGATTGTACTGGGAAAGACTTCCCATATAAGAAGCTGCATGCACTTCGGCTGATTCCAAGGTTTAGCTTGCCTCAAAAGCTTGATCGAGAGTCATCGATATATTTTCGAGGAGTCGTTGGCGAATGCGAGGACATTTTAATCCTCGTATGAAAGATCTCTAATATACTCCTTTCGGTATTCCTCAGCCTTACATCAGTAAAGTCACAGTCTTTGCTCAATTGGTTTAAAACTTGTAAATATTCACTGACAGTTTCTTCCGTTTGTTTGATTTCGCGTCGACAAGCAATGTCTAGCGAATATAACGTTGCGTTTCTTTTATAAAAGTGAATCAAGTATCGAATAGCTTGAGCATAAGTTGTGCAATCATTAATTGAACTGGTAAACATTTGAGGTTACATAATTACTCAGCAAAAAAGGAAGTTTATTTTCTTCTGTAAGGATTTTTATGCCTCCTAAAAGTTTCAAAAGTTTTTTTCCAATGGCGCCATTTTGTTTCCGATTAGAACACGAGGGATCGATATCGAATCTTTCAGGTTCAGCAGTTGTTCCATTATTAATTTGAAAACGAAACGATTCAAGACAACTTCTAAGTTATTAAAATTGTACTATAAATAAGACAATGAGCAGTTGAATGAGCAGAATTAAGCTTTTAATAACTTAGAAGTAGGTTACATGATTGCTGTTTACAGACTGTCTCATCCAGGTGTTGCCAATACAGAAAACAAAATTAAGTGATGCCAGATTACAAGAGAATA